>JAOEHQ010048620.1:0-10107 GCA_025447715.1 Asclepias incarnata
CCGATCATGGGATCCATTTGTATTGTATTTGACTTATTGTATGACAATTTGTGTTCTATATATGTGTTCATATAGTTTCTCTATATAATTCCATTGCGCATTTTTCTTAATGTTGCATCTCGCGATTCCGCCTCCGGCGGGGTGTTACAATTCACACATTCACTAAAACCAGATATTGGTACTATGTAACAATCATTATCAAGCAACTGAATCTGTACCAAATCTATATAACACAAAATAAATCATCATAAAACTAAACATTAAATAAAAACATTGAAACTAAGAATGAATACTGGATTGCAAACAGTAATTCATTTGACGATGAAAACCATGAATCTTGGTTTAGTTATCCACATTAACATTAAAAAACAGAATTGACCAAATCTTATTCAATCTGACTAATAGTGATCAAGTGATCAATTACCATAAATCGACACTGATAATCATATGATTGAACAACCGAGAATAATTTACTTACAATACACAAAACAATACCAAATAAACTTTTCCAACCCAAATGCAATTCACCCATAGACAAACCAATAAACCTTTCAACAAGAGTGATCACATGATCATGATAACAATAAACATAAGACTCACCTACTCTTAAAACAGTGGAAAATCCTTCTAAAAACTAAAATCAATGACAATAATATATTATTATTAAAATGTCAACCAAGACATAACCATATCAGATTCTACATATCTATTTCAATCCATTAACCATTACAAACATTATACTACAGTAATATATCAGAAAATCAACACAAAATTAATCCAAACAACAACAGATTATAACATTATTAAACATTATAAATAACTAATTCGAAGTGCATGTAACATAAATTCCCATGATAATAATAGCCTTTCAAAAAAGGCACAAAAAGTGCAACATATATATATATATATATATATATCCTAAATTCACCTGATATAGTTTTTCGATGATTATATATACATTGTATGTAATGTAGTCAAATCAAATAATTAACAATCTACCATAATATAATATGATATCATTATGTGTAAAAACAAACTAATATATAAGTAAGCATCAATATATATTAAGTCTATCCATTATAATGGATGGCATTCAAAAAAGGGGTATACTAACCCCTGTCATAATATTCACAATACCAAAATCTATACTATTTATATGAGCATTTAGCAAGGGTAGTTTGGGTATTGTGTGTAAAGTTAAGACGCGTACAATAGAAACTAGCGTAATGTACAAGTCTTTCAAGCTTAAAAGTCTTACAAGCCGTCTTAAAACAATTTCTCTAACACGCTCCTTTATCTTTTCCACCCCGCCTCTCCCTCTTCAATATGACATTCAAAATTCAAAAAGGAAAAATATGCTCCTCATCTCTCTCTCTCATACGCTCCCTAGATCTATCATCTTCAATTCTTCATCTCATATCTTCACCACACAACTCAAATGCCTCTCTCCTCATTCTCTCATCTTCCATTGGTGGCTTCCATTCTCTCATCTCGGATTCTCAGTTCTTTTTTATATGGAGCCCAAATCTTTTGTTTGAATTTTTTGAGGTATTTATATGTTTTAATTTACTTCTGTTTTTTAGATGTATATTTGTTTTGTGGTTTGCTTCACATTCGATTAATACAATATACAGATGTATGTATTGATTAACCATACAACTTTCTGTTTCTTTTTTATGTTAATTTTTTTTAGGGCTTTTGTTAATTTTCTTATTCTAGATCTGGTTCGTTTGATGGCATAAATAAACATTTTTAAATCTATTTCATATTTTTCAATTTACTTCTGGTTTGTTTGATGGCATAAATAAACATTTTTTAATCTATTTTTTTTAGGGCTTTTGTTAATTTTCGTAGTTGAAGAAGAAGAAGATAGTATATTGGTTGGGATCTTGTTCCCGATGCTGAACCACGGAAGCAATGGCCGCATCGATATCTGTCATGAAAAGTGAGATTTTTTACTCTAAAAGTATTTAATTTTTTTATATTAGTAAGTATATGGGAAAAGTGAGATTTTTTACTCTACAAGTATTTAATTTTTTTATATTAGTAAATATATAAAATTAGCTACATCATTTTATAAAATAGTACATTATATGATGAAATGTTATGGATTTAAGATTATCTATATATTATTGTAATGATTATGTATATAGTTCTGCAATTTCATTGCTTTATTTTGCTTGCCTGAATAAAGCAAATAGAAATAGGAGCATATTATAGTAATGATAAAAAAAAAACAAAAAACAAAACGAGCAGACTTCATGATTTATGAATGTTGTTCTGAAGTTTTTGAATCCGTTAATTAAATTACTTAAGTTTTTGTTTATTTTGGTGGTTACAGAGGATAGTGATGACAGGGACTATGGGATTACCAAGATGGTAAGTCTTTATATTTGATTTTTACTTCAGTAAGATTAGTACATTAATGTATTCTATACATTTATGTTGTTGGATATGTTTGGCAAAACTAGCTGTTAGTTGATAGCTGGTAGCTGGTGGCTGGAAGCTGATAGCTGTAACTGAAAGCTGGTAGCTGTAGCTGGTAGATCTATTTAAGTGTTTGGTAGAGTAGCTGTAGCTTTTAATAAAATATGTAAAATGACAAAAATGGACATATGTAAAAAACATTTAATAGTAAACATAATATGATATATATATATATATATATAATTTATTTCTAAGACTTGGCCCACTTGTCCATTGTTTCCATCGAACATAGCATTAAAAAAATAATATAGTAATGGTAATAATAATAGATAAATAAATAAACTAGAAAACACCTCAAAAAATTCTATCTCTGGGTGTCTCCATTATTTTATTATGGGTATGTTTGGTTAGAAGCTTTTAGGAGCTTCAAGCTTTAAGCTTTTAAGAAAAAGCTCCTATCCAATGAAAAGTTTTGCCAAACATACCCTATACTTATATAATAACTTAGCTTTTATCGCTGTGACCAACTGTCACAAATAATCACAGTTTCTGTATTTTCCCCTTCTTCTTCATTTCAATCAACGATCCGGATCTTCCCACCGCCGTCCCCGGAATTCGAGACGTCCCCCGCATCCTCCTTCTTCTTCATTTCTTTCGGTTCTTGCTTCTGTTTCTGGTTCTGTTCGACCACCCACAACACAAAACAGGTATGATGCATGTATATATATATATATATATATTGCGTGAGTATGTCGAGTGAACAAAGCCGTAGTGTCATGGCTGTGTATGTGGGAATGCATGTTTCATGATTATGAAGCATCAAAACTTGAAGACAGGAGGTTGAAGAAAGGGATTGTAGGAATAATATGCGTAGGTTAGAGGATTTGTATAATATTGAAGGGTAATTAAGTAATTTGGTATGTTAAAAGCTCCAGCTTGTTCCTAACGCTAGTTATACAAGCGTTTAATATTTGAGCTTTTTCTCCAAACTTAAAAGCTTGCAGCTTCTTTAACCAAACGAAACTTTTCATTGGGTAGGAGCTTTTGTTTAAAAGCTTAAAGCTTGAAGCTCCTAAAAGCTTTTGAATTATACAATACTTATTTTTTTCAGAATTACCCAACTTTGAATTATTAAAAGATTAAAGTTCTTAGATAAACCATTTGAGTTTATAATTTGTAATAATTAAAACCATAAGAAGTTTTATAGAGTTGTGTTTAAGAAAATAAAAAAGTTAACTTGCGAACTTGACCATGTTCATCTTAAATTTGATAGTAAGATTCAAAAATATATCTGTTACTGCTTAATAAAAATTGTTACACCCCTATTGAAAAAGTTTAAAAAGAAAAAAAAGAATATGCGATATTACCAATTTACCTTTAATGATATAACTTATATCACTAGTCCTTTATCTTTTAAAATATCTTCACTACCACCATTACATCAATTACCTATACCATTCGATGCTGTCACCACCACCAACAATCGCCGCCACCACCACACCATTGTCGCCGCCACCACCGCCACATTGTGCGGGTACCCCTCTAGTTATTACAACAACAACAACAACAACAACAACAACAACAGTGTATGGGGAGGTAAGATGTAGACAGTCTTGCCTCTACTCAAAGGTAAAGAGACTGCTTCCATATGGATTTCTGGCCAAAGGGGGGAAGAATAATAAAATATAAGGGATAGGAAAACATACCTGACGGCCGAGTATTGCATAGCTACATTTAAGATAGATTATGGAAAAATAGAAAACATAAGGCATAAAAACATATCCAACCGAACGTTACAGATAAGAACTTATTTGAGCATATTAAGGAGCAACATAAAAAGTATAATAAACAAAGGTACGTGCATAAAGCCAAGCATGCAACATATAGATAAATCCAAGCATGCAACAACTCCCCTTGTCCCCCTCCCAGCAAGTCATAGGGGCAAATACGACAGGTAGCATGGAAGACATAAAAAAATATATTATATTATATTTGGAATACCTAAGGTCTTACGAGCCCATATAATATAAAATGTGCTAATAAAACTATATTACAAAATAGATTTGGCCACCTAACTGTAAGAAGCAACCCCCCCCCCCCCCCTACAAGGGTTACTTATCTACCGTATTCTTTTAAAACTAATCCTAGTCCTCTACGAGTTCTCTAATTGGTCATGTCTTCCGACAGACAAACCTATTTTGAGGTACCCCTCTAGTTATTCATTATAGTTTAACATATTGTGTGAATTTAATTTAATTTACTGTAAACATGGAAAATGAGGACAAAATTCCTAGTTAAAAAAATATGGGATTTGATTAGTAGTAAAAATCATTCTCTTTATTTCCCACTTTAATATAAATCAAAAACAAATCTTACCGTCCATCTTACAAAACCCTTCTAGAACCTCCCACACACACACACACACTTCATTTCACCATATATTGCCGCTGCTTCATATTTCTCGCCCTGACACTCTCCCACAACGCTATATCTCCTCCACCTTCTTCTTAGGTATATTTATTCTCTCTTTCTCTGATCTCTATACATATATACATATACGTATATCTATATTTATATGCATATATTTCATTTTTAACTGTATGTATTACGTTTCCATCATCTCCGTACTCTGATCTGTAAACTTTTGCTGAATTTCCGTCCGTTATCTTTCGTGATTTCGCTTTATGTATATATATATATATATATATTTTTGTATCTATAGTTCTTTTGATCATATATTTTACATTATTATTATCGTCACATCTTTATGTAGCCTGATTGTACGGTCACGTTGTTACTTGATGATAAAACAATATATAAATAAATAAAAATACTAAGTGTTTTGGATTTATAATTTTGTTGCGAATGTTATCGGTTATTTGCGTTTTTTTTTAAAAAAATATTTGAAAAAAATTTAAAAATATGCAAAGTACGTATTGTATTATGCATGTGTTGTTAAGTTGTAGTATAGATTTTTAATAGATATTGTATGGATTCGAAGGAATTGCATATGTTATCAAAGATTTGTTAAAATGATTGTTAGTGCATTGTTTTGTAAGCGGTGTCGTTCAAAAGGTGGTCGAAATCGAAAATTATGATTTGAATAGGAAATGTGTCGTTTTTTGCTATGAAAAGTTTATAACGAGCAACTGATATCGCACGTTCTAAGAAAAAAATCGTTATAATTGCAGTTTACTCTGAAATGAATCAATGTGGTTTTTTATAATTTATTTTATGCTTCTTAATACTAATTTCAGTTAGGAGTTATATGATTAACTTAGTTATATCTAATCTTTTTTAGTAGGGGACAATTGTTTTTCCTATAATAGTAAAGTAGACGGATATTTTGGGACTTTATAGAAACGGAAATAAACATTGAGTATTTGATATAGAAGATAACCAAGGTGGTTGAATGATCAGGCATTCTGATGACTTCACAAGAGGTTTCAAGTTCGAACCTTCATATCTAAACATTTTGAAAACGGCCGGAAAGCTTTCTTTAGTTATGTTTTATACAAAAAAATTATTTAAGATGTTCCAAATTTTATTTAATCTCAAAACTCAATTTCTAATATACTATGACTAAGTTCAAAATTTTATCTAATGTTTTTGAACTGGCGATTTGAATTTATTTGTTGATCTGACCTCTTGATTCATGTTTAGGTAGCTGGTTAATGCAGAATTAGTTGATTAGTGAAAATTGTTGATAATCATGGAACCAGTTTATACGTGAACTCTTCTTTGTCATTCGCAAGTTTATCAAAATGACAGATTGAAGTTAAGTTCATATTTGGGTTTTGATGAACCTAATTAAGGCAAAGTTTTTTCTATCTATATGATTGCCTATATTCACTATTCCTACATGAAAGACTATCTATTTTCATTGAACCTTTGATCTGTATTCACCTACATGATATGCCTGGATTGTTGCTGGGAATGTATTCTGTGATCCATCATTTTGCATTTAATAGGGTTGAAGTTTGTGAATGTGTATTATTTTAAATGTTTGTAGAGTATACTGATTAACTGAAGGTATTTTTTAAAACGTATTTTTAGTAGATGCTCTTTAAGTAGTTCTTAAGTCTGATTGGGTCTTTAGAGCTAGTTCAATAATGTGGATTACTAGATTGAAGTTGGTATATTTTGTCACTCATTGTATAATGTGTCATTTGTAGGAATTTTATTTTGAGCACAATGGCTGATCAGAACCAAACTTGTTATGGTGCTTTGAATAGACCTATTGCAAGTCAGAAACAATTTGCATATGGCAATTATTCAAATGCAGCTTTTCAGTTTCCAGTATCTCAATCATTGGTTGCTACAAATGTTTCTCCGGTTTTTGTTCAAGCTCCAGCAGAGAAAGGGTTGACTGGATTTGCCATTGATTTTCTTATGGGGGGAGTTTCAGCTGCTGTTTCTAAAACTGCAGCTGCTCCAATCGAGCGTGTCAAACTTTTGATCCAAAACCAAGATGAGATGCTCAAAGCTGGCCGTCTTTCTGAACCATACAAGGGTATTGGAAATTGTTTTTCTAGAACAATCAAGGACGAAGGCGTTTTGTCTTTGTGGAGAGGAAACACTGCTAATGTCATTCGTTATTTCCCAACCCAGGTCTGTCATACTCTTTTGTATTCTCACTGATTTTTATGGATGTGAAGTCTGTATTCAGTAGGGACGTCAAGTTAGACTGGTGTGCTGCTAATGGATCATGTTTTATATGATTGTAACCAGCCTGGTGCGGTTAACCTGTTAACAATTTTATGTCTATTCATTACTTCTATGTGTTAATTGTGATTTCATTAATGATAATATTTTGAATAAAACCATTTAGGACGTCGTATGATATTGTGTATAAACTTAAGGAGACTTTCAACCAGTTTGACATATTGCCTCTTTAGCTAATATTATGTTTTATCCATTTAAGATGGAACATAATCCACATCGATTCATTCATTTTGTTTTTTTGTGCTGTTCTGTGTACTTGATGCATTTTGCAGGCCCTTAACTTTGCATTCAAGGACTACTTTAAGAGTTTGTTCAACTTTAAGAAAGACCGGGATGGCTACTGGAAGTGGTTTGCTGGAAACCTTGCCTCTGGTGGTGCTGCTGGTGCTTCCTCCCTACTCTTTGTATACTCTTTGGATTATGCCAGAACTCGCTTAGCAAATGATGCCAAGGCTGCAAAGAAGGGAGGAGAGAGACAGTTTAATGGCTTAGTTGATGTCTACAAGAAGACATTGGCTACAGATGGTATTGCTGGGCTCTACCGTGGATTCAACATTTCATGTGTTGGTATCATTGTGTACCGTGGTCTGTACTTTGGCTTGTACGACTCTTTGAAGCCGGTTGTTCTCACTGGTTCATTGCAGGTTAGTACCTTATCTTTTTGCTGGTTTTGATTTGAGGAGTCGAGATGGGCGGGTAAAGCAGGGTAACTTGTCGAAATGGGTCAGGTGAAAATTATTCATTTTTTTTACTGGGTAAACTAGCATGGATTTATGTTGGATTAATAGGTTAATACGAGTTTGGGTTAAAGCATTGTTTACTACAGATTGACATGCACTGGCTTTATTATAGTTAATTTTCTTAAGTTTGATAGATATCTGCATAAAATAATATAGGACAGTATCTACCTTAAAATAAGGGCTCTGAACTAATTTCAACCTGTTTGTTCTGTTCGGTGGTTTTTAGTCTTTTTCTTTTTTAGTAAAATTTGACGTATATAACTTGTTTAGGACTTCACTCATGTTTAAAATTAGTATCAGAAAAGTACTCTGATGACTGAACTCTTGTTTATGTGTAATTCAGGATAATTTTCTTGCTAGCTTTGGGCTTGGTTGGGTGATTACAAATGGTGCTGGTCTTGCGTCATACCCCATTGACACCGTGCGTAGAAGAATGATGATGACATCTGGTGAAGCTGTCAAGTACAAGAGCTCTTTTGATGCATTCAGTCAAATCTTGAAGAAGGAGGGTGCCAGGTCGTTGTTCAAGGGTGCCGGCGCAAATATCTTGCGTGCTGTAGCTGGTGCTGGTGTTCTTGCTGGTTATGACAAGCTCCAGGTCATTGTTTTTGGCAAGAAGTATGGTTCTGGTGGAGCTTGATTGATTTTAAGCTATAGTTTTAGCCCATAAGATGGTGAAGAAATATTTTTGAATAAATTGAACCTTAGGAGGGGATTGGAATGTGGCTCTGAGATGTTATTTTGTAGCTATTAGCTTTTTGAAGAGGCTGGTGAAAACTCGTTACAGAGTTTAGTCTTTCTATAGCATCATTGTTAATGTTAATATGCCCATCTTTAATTTAATCAACCTCATTAACAACCAACTCATTTCATATAATATAAATAATAATCACATTATTTAATCGCATTTCCTTTTAAAATTTGTCAACAACTTAACTAGTAAATTCTAATCCTCTACAAAAATGATCATCATTATCAGTTTATCACTGAAAAACTTACCCAATTTGTCATGATATATCTTTTTACTAGTGATATTTAACACACATGAAACATAACTAGTTAACTTACCTCTAAGATTTTGAAGAAGCTCCTGGAGCCACTAGAACCTCTTTGTTTCCCGCCTCTCTATCATCTTTAATAAGATTCCTTATTTTCTTTTTTCCTTTTTACCTTTTTTAACATTTACAATATTAGATAACATATATCTTATATTTTATTATATACTTTATAATATATTTTTTGTTATGAATTCCTTGAATCAACAAACGATCCATCACGATAATCAACTATTATTATTACACCATAATATGTAGAAAGGGAACAAGAAGATTAGAGCAGAGAATAATGTGCGTATGTTTTTCTATTCATACAATTACAAGGTACATCTAATATATAGGAGATATGGTGTGTCATTATAGGAGCGGGATTTTAGGGGGGCGTAATCTCCTACATATATATTTGGTATATAACACTCCCCCTCAAATATATATTGTTACACATTTTACATAAATTGTGTTGCCTCATTAAAAACCTTACTAAGAAAACCCAGTGGGATAAAACTTAGTCAAGGGAAAAAGAGTGCAACGTGTAAAATGCTCCCCCTGAACTCAGCAAACATCTTTCAATCTTCGAAGCCCGATCATGTGTGACAACTGCTCGAAACTGCTTCTAGGCAAGGATTTTGTAAATAGATCAGCCAGATTATCACTTGACTTGACCTGTTGCACATCTATCTCTCCTTCCTTTTGTAGATCATAAGTTGAGAAGAATTTTGGTGAGATATGCTTTGTTCTGTCACCTTTGATGTAGCCTTCTCTGATCTGAGATATGCAGGCAGCGTTGTCTTCATAAATTGTTGTCGGGGTCTTCTTGATTGATTCTAGTCCGCATGCTTCTTGTATATGACTTATCATTGATCGTAGCCACACGCACTCTCGGCCGGCATCGTACAGTGCTATCAACTCGGCATGATTTGATGAAGTTGCTGTAAGTGTTTGCTTTGTTGACTTCCACGAAATTGCTGTGCCGCCGTATGTGAATACATAACCTGTTTGTGAACGTGCTTTGTGTGGGTCCGATAAGTATCCAGCATCAGCGTATCCGATTAGTGGGGACGCATTATTTTTCTGATAGAATAGACCTAAGTCTTGCGTCCCACAAAGATATCTGAATATATGTTTTATTCCATTCCAGTGTCTACGTGTAGGGTTTGAGC
>JAOEHQ010048621.1:0-21052 GCA_025447715.1 Asclepias incarnata
AAAAGGTTCTTTATCTTCGATGTCAAGGACCTGCTATCTATCCACGAGTTCGTGGGTTTGGATGTTAGGCACAAGGACGTCTTCAAAGGGATCGTTATTGTTACGTATTGGGCAATTTGGAAGGCGAGAAATGACATTAGATTCTCGAATGGTAGAGTTAATAAGGATGCTATCTTGCATTGTGTCAAGTCTCTGGGATTTCTTTGGTTTAAGTATAGAGGTAATTCGGCCAATGTCTTATGGGATAATTGGTGTAATTTTGACTTCTTGTAATCTTTTGTAAGTATCGTTGTTTCCCACCCGCCGAAATGGGGGTGTTTGTGTGAATAAAAGTTTCCTTTCAAAAAAAAAAAAAGAAGCTGTCGAGTGGCTGTTAGGAAACTATGATTAAATAAACGTGATCATTTATCAACTATGAACACGTACAATGTAAAAAAAAAAATTTAAAAGTAGAGGATTAAGTCAATGATAACATCAATCATTTTTTTAATCTAAAGGTTAAAATACATAATGAAAACTCATCTAAGGGTCCAAATTGAGGATTGTCTTTTATTTTTAGAAATTCTTGTTTATTTTTCTAAATATTGAAAAAAAAAATGATACAAAATAGATTCGTAACTACATAAGTTGAATGTGTCAAAATTGAAACCTCAATTGGAAACTTGTACGGTTTCTAGTCTATAAAAGACACAAAACGCTACACATACACTATATAAACCCACGAAACTGAACTAAATACACGATTTTCATATCTGGTTATGGAGAAGATTCCCCAAACACAGAGCGAAGAAAAAAATTAACATATCATATGGTATCACATTACTTATACACAAGTAAATGCAACACTTAATGGGACATTCTTTACCCATATACCTATGGTACTGCCTACTATTTAGCTAGATTATAACACAATAATTCCGGTCTAAACCCTTCCAACAGGCGAAAGAGGTGGAAATGAAGCAAAACGTATTGGATTTGGATCATCCTGTACTTGTTTGTCTTCGTAGGTCCTGGAAGATGTATGCTGAGATGATTTTCTGCACTCCAAAACTGATATACAAATCGAGAACGCTTGTAAAGGTGAAAGAGACGAATTATACTCGATAGAAAATATCTTTTCTTTTAACGGACAAAGGCTGAAGAAACGCCTTTTGTTTGCCATGTCTCCCTGTCAAAAGGTTTAGAGAAAATATGAGTATTTTGGGCATCTAAAAATGACAATGGTGTTTTTTTCTTACAAAGTGTAACAAACAAACTTCAAAAAAAGTGCAATCAGTGTCGGATATGGAGCTCATATTAGAGGCGGTTAAATTAGGTGGGTCGGCCAAGGGTGGGCAGCAGATCAAAACTAGTAAGACACTTAGTTTTGGTAGAGGGTTGAAACATGTCTGGCCACATACCCTTTTTGTCCAATTATTAATATTATTTTTCTATAAATAATTAGTGTGTCACATACGAGTACAACATAATCTTATTGTAACAACAATAATCTAAATTCTTTGGATAAAATGATTTTAAGAGCTTTTACGCATTTAAGATGCACTTTCAGTAACTTGCGACCCATTTGACCTGTTTCCATCAAAGCCAGCCTTTAATATTACCATTTAGAAAGAAAAAAAAAACCAACATAGATCGACTCATCGAGTAACAAAACTTGAATGTAGGCAAATTGTTGAATCACATAGCATTATTACTACTGTATATACATTTTTTCGTACCCTGCAACTCTGATTGCGTGTGCTTATTAATCCTAATCTTTAGTTCTTTTTAGAGAAAGTACCAAACACACATAGAGATAATATGTACCTGAAAGAAAAGCTCAAACTGACCAGTTGGTGAGTTTGACCTTCTATTACATTGCACCTGGTTTGTGAGAGTTCTCAATCTGCAGCCCAAATCCCAACCTCCACAGTCACATACACCATTAGACCGCCACCGCTCAATCAATGGTGAAGGTTTTCCATTACTTGATACACCATGATTCCCGCCAGGTAGAATAACCGTGGTGCTAAAACTTTCTTGATTTTCTTCTTCGTCCTCCACATTTCTTGAAAACTTCACAACAATGCCTGCTAGCTCATCAACCCGGGTAGGGTCCACACGATATAAAGAGAATTCTCTGGTGTCACACTTAGAAATTGAACGATTTGATACCGTCATTTGAGCTGTCATGTTTGGGACATAACTGTGACCTTTATCTCTTCTGCTATGAGATAACCAACCCCCAGTCTTTTTCTTGATTTCATCAACGGTGAAAAATGTATAGATCCAACAGTTGCTGTCATCTTTTGCAGAAGAGCTTAAATCCCGTACCGTGGCTGCAAGTACATTATTGTCGTTCTCAACTGCAAAAGTGAACAGAGGGCGACCGTTCTTGACAGCTGTCTGAAAAAGAGCATGTGTTGTATCATATTTGTGCAAACTATCATCACTGCTAACTTCCCTGCTACTTCTCAAATCCATCTTTGCTTTTGTTTTTATTTTTGAATCTTCACGAGGTTTTTCAGCAGATTTGCGACAATTAGTTGCCTTCAATGGGAAGAGTGGTTCCAATAACCTTCTTAACGGACTTGATTGAGAGCGGTATGATACATGCGTATCCACAGTTGATTTTTTAGAGACTGGAGACTCGACATTTCTCGTGGTAGACATAGAAGCTGGAGATTTAGAGATCATGCCAAAGCTGAAACGACGATTTGGAGACATATTTCTTGGTTTATTAGCAACAAAAGTACCCGTATTAAGATCTGACTTTATGGAACAAAAAGATGATCGTTTTTCTTGTATGGTGTTGCTCCCAGAAGCACTACTTGGATTTCTTGTATTCATTTCACCATATCCATGAGAATGTGTAGGCAAAACTTTTACTGCCTCAAGAGGCTCATTTACTACCTCATCTTGGATTTTCATCTTTCCCTTCAAAGATGATGATTTTGTCCGACGGTTTCCTATATCAATGGATGATTCTGATTCCGATTTTGTAACCTTGGGTGCATCAGAATCATGCAATTTGCAATATTTTGGCTCAGTCTTATAAAACATAGCATCCTTAAAATTATGAAACTTGTCAACATTCCCCAAACACGAAGACCTGTTAAAATGAGATTGTAGGGTTACGCGGTGAGGTTTTTGATGAGCACTAAAACAGCTTTGACTGCTGGTTGACTGGGGAGTTGACACATCAGTTGAGAAAAACGGGGAAGAATTACCGCTAGAGGGTGAACACTTATGATGTTGATACTGCCATTTTTCTAATCTCCCCCAATCCATGACTCCGAAACTTAAAGCCCTATCCGGGGTAGCTTTTTCTGGATCAAGAAAACTTGGCAAATTCGACATGTGTCTAACTATTTCATCCCTCTCAAGTTCTTTGTTTCCAACGGGTTGTTTTGGGCAACGGTTTGAAGGTGATGCTGCCATTTTTAAACGATTCTTCACATCTTCATAATGATGGTCTGTATAAGAAAGACGGCGTTTCTCCAATTCAAATTTGCTTCTCAATGTTGAACCACGGACTGACCTCGCTGAGATAGGGTCAACCATTTTGTATAGCAAAAGTGAATCGAGTCAAATCATTTCCGTCAAGTCAAAGTCAAAGAAACCCTGCATACATAATGTATGACATCAGTTAAACCAGAACATGAAAAAACTAATGAAATATGTTCAAAACAATGTTTTTTTCTGGTTGCTTGAAGTTGAAGATAAAAATACAGAAGATCCATGTAAATCTCATTGTCAACATTGGCATGATCATCAACCACCTATAGGTGGCATTTCCCATGATATAAAACAGTCACTGGAATCATTTATTGCTTAGAATCTAAAATACGGTGCGAAAAGATTTGTTTCAACATCTAGTTAGTTAGAAGCATGACAAGTTGACAATGACAAGCTGAACCAACTAAATAGACTACTATGGGAAACACTGTAATATTTACTCAAACCATAATGCATATGTCAAAGGTTTTATATTTAGATATAGATACAGGGGAAAAGGCAAAACTAATACTTATTAGATTTCATAAATTCGCAACCAAAATACAACATTTAAACTCGTATAGCATACCCTATATAAAAGCATATTCTCGAAACAAAAGTACAGATGATTATCAATGAACTATTTGACCTTTTTGCTTTGTATTTCACCAAATAATCAACGAAAACGAATGATCTGTTACTTGAATGATCTGTTACTTGTCAAAGCAAGGACTTGACAAAGGATTGATATTTGTGGCTGCAACTTTTGAAGACTACAGTTGGAGATTTTTGAACAAAATACAGTAAAAAAGGATTGGAAAACTGACAAATGACAACTGTGAAATGTTCAGGTAAAACAAGCTTCATGTATTTCATTGGTTGTTCTAGATCTGCAAAGCAGAGTCCATCTTGAGGTATGGACAACGAAGAAACTGAGAGTGTAAATACTAAATATGTGGTCCTGCAGTTTACGACAACCAAAATAATATATATAAAATAGTAATACAGAATGTCACATGAAACACATAAAACCAAGATTCCCTCATGAGAGTAAAATAAGAGTTCAAAATATTTTGAATACTCAAACTCTGATTGGTACAAAACTACAAAAGAAACAGTACAAATGAAAGTTAATAAATTATAGTTCTGAGGTCCAAGCACATTCCCTCTCTTTGACATTGTTTCTTTATGCTTATTTTATTTGCTTTTCCTTTTTGTATACAACTATAACGATACTCAATGGGATGTAAACAGTAATATATATAAGATTTTCCCTTTTGTATGAGTATTAAATTAAAATAAGTGTCAAAAAATAAAAATAAAAACAGCAATGTCTTTTTATCTCACATACAAAATCTAGACCTGGATTCAAGATGTGATTCAAAGGCAATATGACCACATTAAAAGTGGTACAGTAATGATAAAAAGGGGGAAAATGGAAAAAGTATTCTTCTTTGCAAGACATGCAACCTCTATGATTACATATCAATCAAGAAATTATAGCTGAAAATGAGAATCTTTTTACCCAAATCATATCTTCAAAGATTTCCATAAACCATCATTTTTATTCTTTTGAACAAGTAATCATATCATTTCAAGATAACTAAACAGCACAAGACGACAACAACAACGATACCCAATCAGGCAAAGGGACGGGGTATCGGCAAGCAGAATAAGAATCATCTAATTTCTTTACTAAAAGTTTCATACTTAAATAAAAAAATGTGTAATTTTTTCTTTTTCCCCGGAATAAATCTATAACATTTCTTTCTACAAATTAACCATTAAGAAAACCACTTCAAAATAACTAAACTAAACAAGAATCATATAAAATCTTTACAAAAAGACTCACAAAAAAAATCTTAAACATTTCTTTTTATAATGCCCACTTGAGAATAGCTAAACTGAACAAGAATCATCTGAAATTTCTACAAAGAATACTCATAACTTAGTTTTAACTTACTAGAACTGAAACATGTAAAAATTTTCTTTTTATCCAAATCAAGAAAATCACTTAAGAATAACTTTGTGTCAATGTAGCAACAACAACAACGATGCCAAATCCCGCAAAGTTCGGGTATCAATGTAGGCTTATGTAGCAACAATTTATTTTTATTTTTTTTAAAAGAGAGATTTTTTTTTTGTTGCCAAATTATATCTCCAAGATTGTACAAATACCCACTTCAAAAAAATCTAAAATGAACAAGAATCAACCAAAATCTTTACAAAAAGAACAAATACAAAACAGTTCATTCATAAATATTTCATTGAGACATTTCATCAAACACTTACCAGATATAAAGTGCAAAAAGCCAATTATTTCTTCCAAGATGAAGAGAATGTAATGCCACGGCAACTGAAAGAAACATGCAAGATAGAAAACCCAGAAGAAGAAAAAAAAAAAGATGGATGAAGATTTGACCTTTTGTAAAGAATCCAACGGTCTAAAAGAAAGAATTTACATTGGAATGGAAAAGTAAGTCTGAAAAGTAATTTATGAGGGAGTTGAAAATATAAACACTACTTGTTTTTACTGCAGTAGCGGTAGTTGTTGTGTCAGGGGGAGATACAACGCGTTTTGATTGGACGGTTGTGGGTGAAAGTGATATATCTTCTTTTTTTTTTCCCAGAGTAAATGAGTAATTAATTACCATGAGAATGATTTTATGGAGTGTTATTTGTATCATGTGGTAAAAATACTAAAATGTGGATTAAATTTTTATTTTTCTAAAATGTGCATTTAAAAAATTTCTAGATTTTTTTTGAAAAGTTAAAAAATTTCTAGATAGTCAAAAATGGATAAACAAATAAACCTTATGGGGGATGGAAATCTAAAAAAGGATTGGATTTCACTACTAAGATAAAGGAAGATTTAATGTGGTGAGATGGTGCAAATGGATACTCCAAAAGTTAATATTTTTGTTTGGCGACCGCGGGGAATAGGATCCCAACATAGATGGAACTATTAAAATGTGGAGTTAATTACGGTGGAGACATTTGTTTACGTTGCGGGAACCTACCGGAATCAGTTAACCATGTTTTATTTTCTTGTGAATTGGTGATCAATATATGGACCACAGTCGGGCAATGGACAAGATTACAAGCCATTGAATCGTGCAGTTCAGTCATGAAGTTGCAAAGCATTGTTGGGAGAGTGCAAGGGAACAAAAGTAAGCAGAAAGGGGTTTATGTGCATTGCTATGGCCACTGTTTGGGAAAATTAAGCAAAATTAAGGAAATATCATACTTATGGTTAAAACATAGAGTTAAGGTAGATATTATTGATTGTAATAGTTGGCTCATTAATGGTGTCGATATACTATGTATGTAAAAAAAATGGGCTAATTATTTGAAAAGTATACCAACTATCCACCTTTTGTTGTATTGAGGTCCCAACTTTTAAACCGTATAACGTGAGGTTGGAAACCGGCAAAAGAACCTATAAGGGGGGAGGGAGTACTCACCCAAACCCCAATCTTCCCCAAATTGCCACGTCATCGTTATCCAATAAAAACCTTCCACTTCATTTCACCCCAAACTTCCCCAAAGTTTACCAAAACAGTGGCGCTACTTTCACCAATTTTCCCCAAACTTCCCTAATTTCCACCTCATCATTTATTTCCCATTTATTTTTTATACATAAAATCATAAACTATATAAAAATAAATATATATTATACATATATATATTATATTAAGCAGTATATATATATAATAAAAGGAAACCGACGTGCATATATATATATATTAAGCAGCAGACCATATCTATCTATATATATATAGTCTTCATCATAATAATCATCAAAACCAACAGCAGCCATAATCATCATCATCATCACCATAGAAAATGAAAAACATATCTATATATATATAGTAAGCAGTCGACCATATCTATCTATCTATATATATATATATATATATATAATAACAGCAGCAGACCCATATATCTATATATATATATATATATATATATATAACCCAACAACAGGAGAACAAATGAAAGAAGAAACATATACATATATAGTATATATGTATGTAAACCTGCAATGAAATATATACATATATATAGTATATATGTATGTAAACCTACAAAGTGCAAACCCAAAACATAAAATAAAAAAAAAAGAGAGAGAGAGAAAAGAAAGTTGCCTATTATTTTATCCACAAAAGGTACAAATGGTCACTCTTTTTCCCTCTTTTTCGTTCGGTGTTGCACCCCAAAAATCTCATCAAAACTCTTGGCGCCGGACTGTGGGGATGGTATTACCAGCGGGGCCAATTGGTGTCGAACCCTTAACCGCAGGTACTCCCTCCCCCCTAAAGGGTGATGTGGAGCCCGGTCATTGCTTAACTGGCAGCCATGTGTACACCTGAGACCCCACTTAACCCCTATTTATTTAATTATATATATATATAAACAAATCCCAGGTAAAATAAACAAATTCCTTTCCTTTGGCTCAAATAGCTTACTTTCAAGTTTCAACACCAACACCCAATCAATTCTTGACAAAACCCAGAAACCAAATTTATCAAAAATTTTAAACTTTGAATCAAAAGCCAGCTACTGCTGCAGCTCTGTTTTTTTCTTCACAACAATTGATTATATTTATGCTCTGTTTTTTTCTACACTTTACCCTTTTGCTCTGTTTTTTCCAAGTATAGCCTTACTACCATTTCAGGATTCTTCAACGTATCATTCTTAAGCACGACCAAAATCTCATCCTCAGCACCACTGCTTAAATTTGCCATCATAAACCACACTGCAATCAAACTGGAGAACCTCCACCACGGACAGAGAGAAAAAGATAGCATGTTTGACAAACTTAAAACTTAAAACTTACCTAAAATCAAAATTAAAACTTAAATCTATAGTAGCCTTTGCAAACGAGATCATACCTGCACTCAATATTATACTAGAACTTTGCAAACATAGACCAAAGCGAAAGAGAGTTAAGAAAGTCAAATCAACAATTTTAATATTATACGCGGACCACATTTTTAATATATAGATTTGTGTTCCGCAGATCTAAACTAGAACTTTGCAAACATAGACTTTCCAACTTCAACAAATTTAATTTTGTTGCCATTTTGATCTTAGATTTTGATTTTGATTATGATTATTATAATTATTGAGATAAATATTTTTAAAAAAAAAAGATTTGTGTTTAGGGTTTTGATGTAGGGGAAGAAGTATACATGCGAGTGGGGGAAAGGAATATCCACTTAAGAAAGAAAATTAAAAGGTAAAATGTCATCTAATACATTTTCAACCGGTCACTTGATGCGGGATCCACAAACTTAACTTTATCCGGTTTCCAACCCCACGTTAAACGGTTTAGAAATTAGGACCTTAATATAACAAAAGATAAATAGTTGGGATACTTTTTAAATAATTAGCCCATATAGATATAGATAGATACTACAAAAGTCTATCAATCAATAAACTATGTATCCATCAATAAACTATGTATCCATCATTAGTCGTCACAAAATTGTCCGTAATGTTTTACTCTATCTCGTTATAAACAAACTATATATATTACAAAACTTTTCAGTTCTCGTCAAGAGTCTTTTAAGTGTTTTCACAACGTATTTTATACACGTGATTATTTGTATGTAACGTACTTTTACCGTATTATTGTATGCATTATAATCAATAACCTAATGTCGATTCAAATGATATGGCAATTTAACTATTATTATTATTATTATTATTATTATTATTATTATTATTATTATTATTATTATTATTATGTAATCAAAAGAAAAATACCAAATTAACAAATCTAATCACATTACCTTTCATTTTTGAAACTTTGGATTCTAAAATTTGTAAAACGCTTTACCTTTTCTTTTCTCATCTTACAAGTTATTTGTGATAATTGAGATCAAAAATGACTAACTATAGAAAGTAAGGGGGGTTCTAATGAACATTCATAAAGATTTCTTCTTCAAGAAAAAATAAAAGAAGTAAAAAATAAAAATAAAAATGGAATTTGCAAATTTATATTACATCTGAAAATTTTCCCCTGTCGCACGGTTCCTTGTCTAATTGCCGTCTTCAAGTTTTCAGGTGATTGTTATTATAATTATTATTATTATTACTATTACTTGATAATTATTATTATAATGTTTGTTAATATATATATATTTGTTCTCTGAAACTTGAAGTTAATATTTAATGATTTTAACTTAGGGTTTCCGTCATTAATTTTAGGTAAATATCTATTTTTTTTAATGATGATTTTGTGAGTTGTTTAGTTGTACTTCAAATTTTAGAATTTTGATTGAGATGCTGATTTTGATTTACTAAATGTGACATAGTTATATATATATGTTTTATGTATATAATAATGTGATAATTAATTTTGGATAAAAATAGGATGTCTTGTTGGCCGTGTAGTTTAGACTTTGTATTTTAATGTGTGGCCTAGTGATCAAACATATCCCGACAAGAGGTCTCAGATTCAAACTCGCTAGCTAAGCATCTTGTGGTGGTCGGGGAACCATCCCCGATTAGGCCGCCTACTTATGTGTCAATGACTTGACCTCCCTGGGTAACCTGGATAGGGACTACCTCATTTATTTCCCCGTTTATTATCAATATGCAGGAATTGAGATCTTGTGGTAAGCTTGTGGAAACTGTAGAATAATAAGGATAGTGGCTGTTGGTTGCATTAGGTTTACACTAACTGTAGTGGTTTTATCTTTACGGGTTTACGACTTTATGTATTAGCTCTTATGAAGTAAACAAACAGTGAATAATCGAAAGGAAGTTGAGAAATCGTGAGCAGCTTGGTATTGTCTTAAAGGTAGGATGAAGGAATCTTTCACGTCGTCTTTTGTTGTCATAAAAGTATTGAAGTTTGTATAGTAGTTGTAAGGAACCGACAAAGTCCTGTTATGTCAAGTGGATGGGTTTAGAGTCACTAAGGAACATCATTCATTGTGTGAGCATGGAGGCGATATAGATGTGACGGATTGATATGCGGCTAAAAAGAAGGTCAAGGGACGTCATTTTAGAGAAAGTGAAGGAGTACCTCTTGTGATAGATTGTTCTTCTTGAGGGGGAGTGACTTGCATAAGAAGACGTTTGCAAGGCTGGATAGGAGCAGCTCAATGGGTGCAAGAGCTTTAGAAAGGGACTTAGCTGGTTGAATCTTAAAACTTGCACATAATGTAAGTGTGATTTAGGTTTGTCACTTGGCCGGCTTCTTTTTATGATCTCTGTGTGATATTGAACGAATCCACTTTTACTTCTTTGAAAAAAAGGCTGTATTTGGTAAAAACTTATGGAGACTTGAAGTTAACAAACAGTTTTTTTCACTGAGTCTGTACTATCCAGCTTAAATTATATACCCAAAAGGATTTCCATAGAGTTTCAAAAGACTACTATTGCATTTCTTTTGGACTACTAGCATGACTTTAACATGTGCTAGAATTGTCATTCAGACTTTAAGTTAGTGAACAGTTTATTCATTCAGAATAGTAAATAAGTTTGTATGATCTATTGTTACTCGATTTCTTGCGTTTGAATAACAGACAATAAGTTCTCTTTCTTCTAAGTGGAAAGTGCTAATACTTGGTTACAGGGTTAATTGTTGTTACTCTAAGTTTGCACAGCGTGCAGTCCATTTAAGGTGAAAGGATTTACATCTTAAGGTTATTTGTTCTATGTGGGCGGTTGCAGACTTGCAGTAGATGAAGAACTTTAGGGCTGAATGATAAATATTGGGATTAATGACTTGATGTGAGTCATTTGAAATACAAGGAAGTAGGATTAGTTTATGGGTGGTTAGGCTTTCGGGACTTAAGTAGGTATATGCAGCTATCATTCATCAATAGAGTGGCTGCTGCTAAAGTGACTTTACATACTTGTACCTTGATTAGGTTACTTGGAATGATAGAGTTTTGAGTTGTCTGTTTCATCTGGATGTTCCCATTTTGAGTTTTGTTTGACCCATTTCTTTTAATGGGTTTATTCTGGTTATGTTTAATCTCTTACATGTTAAGAGGTAAAATCATAGAAGTTAGCTTAAAACGAAACTGATCAAATGATCCAACTGGCTGAAATCGTTCAAATTGTATATTATTTCATAGAACCTCCAAATGCATCTTATTTAAAAAACTATAATTATTATTAATGAAAATGTTAAGTCTTTTAACTGTTTATAGAAAATGTAAAATTTTTAGACAAAAAAGTGTTTTGAGACATGACCCGATTTGAGGTGTACAAAACTACAAAATTACCTTTTTGACGCAACCCACCTGACCCACCCATTTTGACTCCTCTAGTGTCATCTTTTGCATCGTATGCTTATCGGTTGTTTCTGCAGTGGGTTGCAGTTTGAATTACTACTTCCAACCATGTCTATGTCGAGTTTCATTTTTGTTATAATGTCAAAAGGTTGTGGCATGTTTTGTGCTTTTTATTTATATTTTCCACATTTTTATTAATTTATCTGTCTTTATGCATCTCTAAATTTCAGAAACTAGTCTAGGAAGCCATGGATGATGCATTTACTATTCAAATAAGCGGAAACTTAGTAAAACAGTTGGTTGATGATGCTGAGAAAGTTAAGAAGAAAACAAAAAAACCAAAACAGAAAACACAAAAAACTCCCCAACAAAATCAATTTAAATCCACCAACCAGAAGGACAATCATGATGACTCTCAAACCCTAAAAGGTGGCCCACCTGTTACCGGATGGCCGCCAATGTACCTACCAATTCCGCCACCTGCACCACCTGCTAATGCTGAGTTGGATGCCATTCGTTCTGTCGTTCAAGACAGTGAAAGGGTTTTGGAAAAGCTACAAAAGAAAGAAGAGGAAATGGTGGTTGAAGTAACACAAAAGGCGAAGGAACTTCATGATAATGAGTTCAAACTTCCGCAGCCAAAACCTATGCCCTGTTCCGCTGATTTAACTGCTTGCTTGGATTGCTACAAAGAAAACACTAAAGATCCACTAAAATGCAGTACGCTGGTCAGGAAATTTGCTGATTGTGCTCGCACTATAAGGCAAGAAGTTGGTTCAACAAATCAATAAAAGCTTCTTATACATTTTGCTAGTTTAAACTAGACAATTGAGTCGTGGATCACGGGAATAACTCAAAATTGTTGAATTTTCTAATGATCGAGTTTGAATCATTGGAACATAAGCTGTGTTTTATATACTTTTTTGCGCGTCTTGATTGTGTTTTAATGCTGCAAGGCTACATATGGTTATTGTTGGGTCATGAATCCTTTGGGAAATGGAGTTTTACAAAACTCATGGCAAACCATGAAATCATTGCTTGCTCTCATCAACCATTTTACTTGTTTTGTTTAATTTCGGAACATGTTTACTGAATTAGAACTATGCTATAGATTGGAGAAAAACACTTACTTCACTTGCTGTTGTTTCCCTCCATAAGTTATAGGAAAGGTAAAATCTCTACAATTGTTGAGAAGTATATGTTTCTACATTTTGCTCAAGATCTATACCGGTATTTAATGTCACGCACGGGTTTGTTTTGTCTGTAAAAGTAACGCATGACACGTTGCTAGTAACCGGTTGAATGAAATCCTGGTAAGAGGAAAACTAAAACACATTAAATCGATAATTTGCTGGTAAAATGGTCAAGTTTTCAATAGTCGATAGCAACTCCAGTCAGAATGACATACGTTTAAATCTATGTATATATCAATTATCAAGTCAGGCAAACATCTTGAGTTGATGATTTTAGTTTAACAAACTTTCACCATGTAAATTTGAGCTCGAAATGTTTGTAGTCATATTTGGTTAAAGTTTCATTCGAGTTAGAATCAGTCGATAATGGATGGGTTCTCTTGTGCTTATAAACATGCCTAAACTTGAGGAGCCTGATAAGTTTCAACTTGAAGTTGAAAATCTCTATAGAAGTTTGACTTGCTTACAACTTTACATTCAAGTTGTTTTAAAATGGCTAGTATTTTCTTGGGTGGTGATACATACACCATCACTTTTATCTATACACCACCTATTTATGTTTTAGAATACGACATGTACAACATCATGAAAGTATAAATTGGTGGTGTATCGACAAAATTGATGTACATATCACCATCCTTTTTAGAATGACTCGGTTAAAACCAAATTTACTTGATTCATGACCTTTTGGTCTAGTTTTATTATTTTATATAAATAGTGGATGTTTGCAGTATAATCACAAAAGTATACAAGTATTACTAGAATATAAAATCTGAAATTTTTAAGTAAAATGATTTAGCCAATTCATATGCATTTCAATAGTACTTGGAAACTACTTTATACCAGTTAAACTTGTTTTTCTTTTAGTATATTATCATTTCTTTAGTGCAGTATATTATTATAACTTCCAAATTTTACACACACACCCATTTACCCATGAGAATAAAAAACTGATGGTTAGAATGCTTGCATAGTTGCTGACTTTCGGTATTGGTTCATCGTCTGAACTTTTAAGAGCAAAGATGTCTTGTTGCTATAAGTTGAATGGCCAAATATGTTTGTAGCATACTCACAAGCGTAGATAGGGATCTATATCCATGTGAGCCCTGCACGTTCGTGTCATCATCTTGACACACAATGCAGGACGCTTAGCATGAAATTTCCAACACGGATCTGGACCCATGTGGGGCTCACGAGGGTCCTAGTTCATGAGAGCCCACTATAAAGTGGATGGGTCATGGGTGGGTAGGTGAATGAATCAGTTGAAATGGAAAGCTCCATGTAATCAAGAATGACTGGTCAATCATTATTTACATGATACGAATATCGAAAGAAATCAACAAAAAAGTTTGCAGATCTTCTATTTTAATCAACGGAAAGATTCAAGAAAGTTAGAAAACAAGAAAATGAAATACACCTTGAAATCAAGCCACCTGCTTGAGCAAAGAAGGATCAAAGAACTTGAATGAGTCCGGAATCAGTATCCTGTTCCTCAATCGGAAAAGAAACAAAAAAGGACCATCCAAACCTTGAAAAACGATCTCATTCTATCTCCACTGCATATTATTAGATATCTCATCTACCTTTCTAAAGTTCCTTTTATATAAAATGCCACTAGCCGACCAGTTTTCAAGTAAAATCAAACTATTAGAAATTCAAATGACGCCATGATATTGATTATAGGTTTGAATTGGCACACGTGGGTTGTAGGGGTAAAGACTAGGACTAGCCTCGTATGGGTTGGCAAAGGGATTAGAACCTTGTTGTAGCATCGGTGGGTTCATTATCATTTGTTGATCTTGCTGGTGTAAGATAAAAGCTTGCTGCTCCTGAAGCATGGCTGACAGTTGTAGATTGTGTGGTGCAGCCATCATGTTAGAAGTGGAAAATGGGTCCAGTGCGGGTTGTGGTACTATCATGAACCTGGGAATAGGAGCTTGTTCCCATGGGTTGTAATTCATGGTCTGGTTGGTTCTCCTGACTGCATCGTCATATAGCCTGTCAAGAGTAACTTTGTCCAGCCATGTACCCTAATTTACCCGTAAGAACCACAAAAAAGTTATGAGAAAAATAAAGAGTAACTTATTGGTTAAAAATATAAATTGATGAACAAAAGTTACAGTTCAGTACATCTATATTTTTACTTAATATCATACCAATACTGGCATATCCTGTCATAATATAGTTTAATATTTCTATAAAAGAAAGACACTCGTAAATATATTCGAGGATATTAAGTGTTGTTTTATGCAAGAAGAAAAATGTTGCAAAACAAACAATCATCAGAATAAGAGAAGGAAGGGAAACAACATTAAACATGATAAACGTTATCAAATTCAGTCTTGCATGTTTCCCAATATAAATTAGAGTCCTTATCGTTTTTACTTTTGATATATTTCTCTTTACTTTTAACGACACTCATAATACATTAATACCTACAACTCAACTTAAGCAGTAGTTGGCCATTCATGGTTTATTTTTTTATTTTTTTTCAATTCATCCAAATCTATTTTGTTTTCTCAAAGTAAATCCATATAACATGCATAATGAATGGTTACTGGCTGGTTGATGTACACTTCAAAAAAAAGAAAAGATATACATGTATCCTTACCAGTTTGCTTGAAGATGAAATAATCTCATCAGAGCGAGCAGTTACAAGGGCTAATTCCCATCCTGCAGCTCCATTAATGGAAGTTGCAGCAGTAGAAACTGGCTGATCAGCTGCAATCACGCCAACATCAATTATATGAAATTATGAATTACACATACAAGGTTCATAAATGGAACCACTATCACGAGGACAAGAAAGTCTCAATTAAGTCACTGACTATGGAAAAAAAGGTGAATGACTTAACTATTACTTACATATAGGAACAATAGCATTCTTCTTGTCTAATTCAGAGACTTCATTAACGGGATCATCCAGACACTAATAAGAAGAAAACAGAAGTGACTTCATTGTCCATGAATATAAACCATGAAATCACATTATCCATGAGATGTCGTTCAACACCCTGCAGAAATGAAGTATATACACAATAACAATCAGTCCAATTACCAGCAAATCTGGTAGTGGTTCAGCAAGATGAGCTTCTACTTTAACTGGCTCTGGCTCGGGCTCTTCTGGAGATGGGGGTGGGTTTTTCCTCAGAATCTCCGACTCCTTTTCGTGTTCTATGGCCAACATTCCTTCAGGTTTTCCTTCAACTGAGTTCTTAGGTTGGAATATGCAAAATCACAGAAGTTTCAATGTCATTATGTTTGAACAAGTTTTGTTAGTCTGATCATAGGCTAGAACAAGTTTAGTAGACATGTCCTACCAGATCTTTATGAACAGTTGAATCAAGAGGAGCATCGAGTAAATATTCTTCCATGACTTGTATGAATGAAGACGATGGCTTCATATTGACGAATGAAGAGAAAAAGTATATTGAATAAAAAAGAATTACACAGTGATAAAAACAAACTCGGAAAAACAAACTTTTTACCAGGAGGTAATCATACCGGCTCAATCTCAGTGAGCCCATCACCACAACTAATGTTGAGAGCTTTACATGTCTCATAAAACCTGAACAAACTCAGGGCCTGGAAACACGGATACATATTACAGAAATTAACTTTATTAGTTAATCAGTTGGTATGAAGGAAGTGCAGATTATGTGTGCAGGTGATATTGCAAGATTGTGGATGCTGAGTATGGAAGAGATGCAGATGTGGCTGTTGTAAGGCTGTTACAATTGAAGTTTTGTATTCTTTTGTATATGGATGATTGTTTTGTATTCTATGCGGTATGCGCTTTGGGTACCAAGACGGTACATGGGATCAGAGGGTTCCCACCCATTTACCCTTTTTTAAAATTGATAGTAGTATATAGCAGGTACTCTTGTTACTCACTGCCTAATCGGGACTGGGTATAGAGGATATTATTTGGTTATAGTATAGGTATTTTATATTGAGACTATATGTACATGATGGGTATGTCCATCATCGTGGAAGATTGAGATTTGTAAAGTGTTATTTGTTAATAAATTGATGAGGTACCGGCCTCGTTTGAGAAAAAAAAAAAAAACTTTATTAGTTCCGAATATAACTTTCTATAGCATTACCTGCGCCTCTGTCCTCCTATACATCTCCACAGCGGCATGAGCATCAGATTGATTCATCTCAAAGAACTGTTAAAAGTGAAGTTCAATTTTTACAGATCGTTTAGAAACTAAAGTTCAAAATATTTGAACCAAGATCACAGCTTACTTTGTCAATCAAATTAAGTGTACCATCACTAACTGCCTTGAACACTTTAACACTATCACAAGAAACCTACAAAAAAATATATATTAAGACACAAGCAGATATTAACATGTGATATAGAGCACCAAAGTTTGATGTTACTTACCATATAAAGTGCTACATGAATCACGGAGTTATGAGCTGATGCTCCTTCTGGCTGCACAAAACAATATAATTTCCTTAAGAGATTATAATATATTTATTGCAACTGTTGAAATTTATCATAGCCAACTCATGCTAACAGACTCTTTGCTCCTTCAACCAACCATCCAAGTTAAAAAATGGAAAGAAAAGGATAGATGATACCTTACAGCACAGGACACGAAGTATGAGTGTTTGCAAAGTCAATAATTGGGTAAACAGCTCGGGAGTATCTAGATCCCTTGTTCTCTGCAGCAAGATTGGGAAGTAAGGTTATTATATTCTTAGAAAGTTTTTATAAGTAGTACGAATTAATAAAAATTGGAGTAAAGGGTAAAACTTGAGAAGTTATCTTACAGGAGGTTCTGTCTGGAGATCGTACTTCAGGACATGGAAGCAATGAAGTCTCTCGTCCAAATATTCAGCATACATCCGAACCCAGTAAGAATAATCACATGCTGAGCAAAAGATTAAATATCTTTCGTTAAAGATGTATTTACTCTACATATTATGGTTTTAATAATTAACTAGATGACTTGTTAAGGTACCATCCAGACTAGAATAATCTTTAAGGTGAGATAAGTTGAGAAAAGTAGGATTATCCATTCTATAGTTAAGAACTTCTTCTTGAAATGTGATATCCACCTCCCGCAAGGCCCGGTGGATAACAATCAAAGTTTTCAAAGCAACCTGAAAAAAAAAAATGATGTGATCAACGTCAACATGAACACAGCAATTGTTAAAAAATTTGACCATGTAAGTGTTAAAGCGATTTTACCCCAATTCTTAATTGATCAATATCCTAAGAAAATATTTCATTAATATTTTTATGTACATTCTTCGATCTGCGAGTTCAATGCAGTTTGGGACCAAGGGAATGCAAACTACATTCAGATATCCTCATATGCAACAGACATGAAAGATTTCAATGGCCCAGCAGTACATAGCCATATCTATAACATCTGCTTTGCAAGGAAGGACATCAATGAGAAAAAGAGAAAAGTAAAAGAAGCTATAAGGCTTGGTGATAAAAAAGGAATGCCTCCACGAGGATAACACTCATTCCACACAATAACTCCGTGTTCTCCCAATAATTGAGCATGTTCTGTTTTTTTATGATAAGCAAACAGGATTAGAGATATCACACCAAACATGCTTATGCGTTTTTTTTGACTCTTCTAGCGAACAAAAATAGTAAGTGCCCTTGAGATACATATTTAAATCAAATCATTTCTTAAGCAATCTAAGCAACTCCGAGATACTATAATTGGTTCATCAAGTTGTTTTTCCAGACATAATCTATACACATGCTGACAGGTTGCCATAAACAAGGCAATAGGTGAACTTATATATATATCTTAAGAGCATGAGATTGTTGAACATACAATGCTAATTACAGCACTCAGACTGTCTGATGCGAAATTACATAATCCACAATATCCCTTTCCAGATTAAGATCTTCATGCTTGTAGATCAGGAGTGTTGGAACTAACATACACTTAAGGAGCATCTAATATAATATGGGCTTTGAACTTTTAATGAGAACCTTTCATTCAGAGTCAAAGTAAAAAGATCCAGAGGCAGGAATACATACCGCCCAATTACGTGTCTTTGACAATCTTCTTTCAAGAACATGGAGACAATATGCAACATCATGCCTAGGTCTTGTAGCCGAGAGGGCTACAAGTATAGCTGCAACAAAAGGTACGTGGGTTAGGGAAGCATCATCAAGTCCCGGT
Source organism: Asclepias incarnata (assembly GCA_025447715.1). Classification (NCBI taxonomy): domain Eukaryota; kingdom Viridiplantae; phylum Streptophyta; class Magnoliopsida; order Gentianales; family Apocynaceae; genus Asclepias; species Asclepias incarnata. The sequence goes on from JAOEHQ010048621.1 coordinate 19,096, forward strand.
CCAATAATCAATAAATAGTTCACAAACAGATAAGATCTAAATAAGTAGTTTCCAAAACTTACCAATAATCCCATCTCCCTATAACACTTACCTCGCATATGTTTCTCCTTAGCTAGTTGCTCAACATGACTAGTAGCCTTAACGATATTTATCTCCGGTTGCTGTCAAATTTGAACAATTTCAAGAGAATATTACATATTATATATATATATATATATATATAGAGAGAGAGAGAGAGGTTATGGTAGGAAGTCTCTTAAAGTGCGAAGAATACGAAGTGTTTGATTTTCATCGTTTTACAGGTTCCGCTTCTTCACCGCCACTACCACCGACCTTCTTCCCCCGCCGCCTGCCACCACCACCGGAAACTATGATTCGAAGTGGGTTGCGCCCTTAAGGACAATAATAAGGGGTAGCTGGTGGGGATGATAGGTCATAGGGGGGTGATGGGGTGATCTACTTACGGGAGGCGCCCTCAGCCGTCATGCCTCCGCCATGGACTGACGGGCTCCTCCCTTAGCCGCTATGGCTCCGCCATGGATGGAAGTATTAACATACAGCTTAACTATCACTTACATACATCAATAATAGTTATGTTGTATATTAGTACTTCTTAACTATTACTAACATACACTATGATGTTTATTAGAGTTAACATTGTATTATTGAAATACAGTGTCGATAGGAAAAGAAAATAGTTAAGTTGTATGTTTTCCTATCGACACTGTATGTTAGTAATATTTAAGCTGCATATTAGTGTTTCACACACTTTGCACTTACACTTCGCATAATAAGTAATAACCCACATCTATATATACATACTAATTAAAGGAAGTGTCACAGGAAAAAAAGATACCATACCTTGTAGGCTTTATTGAACTTAGCCAAATTGACAGTCGTGCTGTCCTTAATAGCCCCAAGAGCTTTTCGCAATCTGCTTCCAGACCCCTTTCTTGTCATTCTTCAATATGATCATGTGCCTATGGTTATACTACGAAGAAATTGATTGTAAGATAATCAATATAAAGCAACACTCTGATTTTAGGCATAAAAAACTATTAAAAAAAAAAAAAGAAAGAAAGTTTGTTAAAAGGTGTAACGAAATCTATAAATACATAAAAGGAAGCGCCTGACATGTACAAACAGTATAAATCTCGAGTTTGTTGCGTATGGCAAAATGGTTTTGTGTACAATGTACATTATTGTCATTATTATTACATATCACATTTCGTATATAAAAATCATGAAACAAGTGCAACAATTGGCCGGTGAACAGATAAATTTGGCGGGAACATCTTTTAGAACACCCAATTAGTATCGGATTGGCACTCCGCACGCTTAATGTGAAATCGTTTCGGTCCGGTATATATCGCCATTACAGAAATTATGATCATACTAAAATCAATTACCAATACAATACATACATACATTCATATTCATACATATATATACTCGTATAACGATATAAATTAACCGCTGACGAACGGAATAGAAGATGGATCAAAAGCAAAGAAAGTGAAAGTGTGTGTTTTTCGGTAGCGAATAAAGAGTAAAATAGTGGAATGTACGTGTTATCGAGAGAGACTTTTACATTATATGGGTATAAATGAATGAATCGGGAAAATGCACACTTCACACAATAATGTTGATTGTTTTGTAAATGCAGAATGTTTTTTTTTTTTTTTTTTTTTTTATAATGGCACATGAATGTCATTTGCAAACAATAATTAAGATGAAGAAAATCTAATGGGCAAATCTCAGTCACACATTTCTCTTTTTTTTTTTTTCTCTCTTCTTCATAAATCATTAGTTTCATCTAATTCATTCAAAATCTTTTATCTCAAAAACCCTACATCGATAAAATATAAAAATTATATGGTTGTTCTTAAAATTCCGTCCTCTTTCATTAGAGAGGTCATCTGATATACTTTCGACGACTTTTTAATTTTCATTTTTT
>JAOEHQ010048622.1:0-10106 GCA_025447715.1 Asclepias incarnata
ACATCAATTGTACGTAGGCCAGATATCACTAGGGATTTTTAAACATGAGAGTTCAACATTAAGCGTTCTAAGTAAGTTAATCTGGTTTAAGAAGCTTACATATATTTTATTAAGTATTAAAATTTGGTTTAGGAATTTTTAATGGCAATTTAGTTTTTTTTCAAGCTGGGTTGACATGTGAGTTCAACATTAAACTCTCTAGGTAAGTTACTATTATTAGTCAAGCCATATTAGAACTGTCAATACTTAATAGCATGTTGCTATTTTTTTTTTAACTCGTATTTATTTTTATTAATTAGGAATAAATAGACCTAAACAAGATTGAAGAAATTCTAATACACCATGTGGCAGGACACCTAACTATACATGTTTCATATGAAACAATCATCTTAAAACATTTATATAGTGTCTTAAATTTTAAAATTTTTAAACATTACCATTTTAACTTATTATTTAATGTTTATGTTATATTAGATATATATATATATATATATATTGATTTACATAACAATTTTTGTTTATATATATTTTTATCAATAACAACAAATACAATTTTTATATACATGTGTTAGACAATTCAAGCCGATTGCCGGACATCATCACCTTTTAACTTCAACCATCAACCACCCCGCATTGGGCATGTATTATTTCTAGTATATATATATATATAAGAGTCTTAAATTATTTTATGGAGAAACAATGATCATTAGATGAGTTCCTTCTTTTATTTCTAGCCTTAGGATCAAAATGTTGATGTCATAAATATTTTTAATTTTATTAATTATTGTTATTAAAATTTTATATTTTAGTCCTTTAATTTACATAATTAGTCAAGTTGTGTTTAATTAGGATTTACTTATACACGTCACACTTTATATGTTTACATAATACACCTCTTTAATTAATTAAATTAATGATACAATAAAATTATAAAATTAATATTACTATTAAATCAAAGTTTGCGTACGTTATTTAATTATTATAAACTTTCAAAGTTTAGTTTTACTATACGTATGCTAATTATATTCATATTATTGTCACACTTTTTATTAATATTTTTTTTTATAGTTTTTAATATCTTAGATTTGATATGTTAAGTTCATTTTCAATTAATTTTTTTTGTATTTTCTTTAATTTTTAGTATAAATATAGATTTGCTTTCTTAGTATTTTAATTTAAAATTTATCTTGAGTCTTAGATTGATAGGTATATAAATTCAAGTTTGCTTATTTTTTTCTTCAAGTTTTTGTATTATTTTTTTAATAACAGTTTTCATGCTTGCACTTTAAAATCATATTATATTACTTTGTAGTTTCATTATTATTGTCTACAAACAAACGAGATATATTTAGAGTAAGACCAGTGAAGACAATTGGTGTATCACCAGAGATTTTTAGAGTAGTTTTAGTTTGCTTCACTACATTATATGGATGGCATGTATAAATATGTGTATATAGAGACATGCACCCCAAGTCTTTTCATGTCGTCTTCTAATTTGTTATCCAAAGACCAAGACTTATCTTAGTTGCAGAAAAAGCAAGCTTACCGTGGAACATTTCCAACACGCTACTAATGCATAAGACAATAGTAGGATCCACAACCCAAAATAAAGAATATGATCGTTGAAGAAAGTGGTCCTTTAATGGGAAAAACGGCATATTGAGGAAAGTAACTAAAAAACGATGATAAAAGAACAAAGTGTGTAATGGCATAACGACCAAGAAACATCAATTGTACGTAGGCCAGATATCACTAGGGAATTTTAAACATGAGAGTTTAACATTAAGCGTTCTAGCTAGGTAGGTTAATCTGGTTTAAGAAGCTTACATATATTTTAGTAAGTATTAAAATTTGGTTTAGGAATTTTGAAAGCCAACTTAGTTTTTTTCAAGCTGGGTTGACGTGTGTGTTCAACATTAAACTCTCTAGGTAAGTTACTACTAGTCAAGCCATATTAGAACTGTCAATACTTAATAGCATGTTGCTATTTTTTTTCAACTCATATATATTTTTATTAATTAGGAATAAATAGACCTATCTAAAAAAGATTGAAGAAATTCTAATACATCATGTGGAACATATGAAACAATCATTTACGAATCTACCAATAAACTAAAACAGGATTGCGGCAGTTTTTAATCGATACGTGGCGTAATATTTAATTGACACGTGTCCCTTTTAACCCATATCCTAATTTGTAGCTTCCTTATACTAATCAAATATTTGTTATATTATATATTATTTACTTACTTACCATATATATTATGTCAAAAATTTTGTTAATTATTAAAAATAATAAACTTGAATACAAAACCAAACGGATTTCAATATTCATATTATATTTGGAAAATAAAACTTTATGTTTATCCAGTTTACCTTTAAATATAGCCTAATTTGATGAATATTATACATTATTATTTTAATATTATAAAAATTTGATACGTTCTATTTGAAAAAAAGAAAACAAAGTCTATCTACTAAATTATTATTTTAATATCATGACAACTTATAAAAATTAATATATACTATATAATAAAGTGGTATTCACTTTTTGATTATTAATATATTTTAATTATTAATGATTGATTTTATTTTTTAAATAATTTTATTATTAACTTTATATCACAGACTACAAACTTCAACATCAAAACTATAAACAATTAAAAAAGATATAACATTGAGCAACATCATATGTTTATTAAGTGTAATGATTCTTTTTTTAAATATCAACGTAATTTTCCATTCTATTTATATAATCGCATAAAAGCTTTTTTAATTCTTTTGATCAATTTCAAAAAATAATACTTTTCACAAGTTTACATCTTTTAGAGATTAGTTAAAATTAATTAAATCTTTTTTAATTACACATAACAATTAAGTAAGCATATCTGAAAAGCATTGTATCTATTTTTACATTACACATGCATTTCAAATGCATGCGATAAATGCAAATTTGAGAATTAGTTTATATAACGCCATGAAATTTACGTAAATGGTTAAAGACCATGTGTATTAAGAGATATTATCTTTGTTTAATATAGCTAAAGATTCATGATTCTTTTTTTAATTTGTTCTAATCTTAATTTTTATACAAAGAGAGTAACCACTCACGATATATATATGTAACATCCTAAACTTTTATCGTTTGACTTTGACTTTGACCGTTAGGTCAACCGTTAGTTTTATTGATTGACCGTTAGTTTGATTATAATATCGTTAATTGTAGAGATGATTTGACGTTTTGATTGTGATGTTCGATTAATATGATGACTATGTTTATAGGATTAAATAGTTTTAAGTTAACCGTTTAGTGCTCGTATGGTCGTTCGGTTAACGGTTAGTGCCTTTGTTGTTCAAGATGGAAGTCTAGGGACTAAAGTTGGTTCAGATTTGAGTGGCATAATTAGGCCAATATGGCTGCCATTATTGTCACTTTTTACTATTACCATAATTGAGTTTTGATCAAAAACTCTCTAGCAAATATTTCAAGCAAGTCAAGGGTCATTCCAAGTGATTTTGGCTCTAGTTTTAGGGTGATCAAGCTAGGTTCAGGTATGATATGTTTCTTTACTTGTTGTTGATCATCTTGGTGTAGATTGTTGTGTCATTTCTAGCCAAAGATCAAGTCTTAGGTGGTAATATGATTTGAAAGAGATTTTTGGTAAAGTAATCATCAAGATTTTGTGTAAAATGGATAGATGGTTTAAAGGATGATTTCATAGTGTCATTTAAGTGTCATTTTGATGGTTATTAGTGTTGAAAAGACTTGGAAATGATTGGAAAAGGTTTGGGGTTGAATTGGTTGATTTTTGAGCTAAAAACATGTTTTTGGGCGTTCCAGGTGTTGGTCTCGTCGAGATGGGGGTACCGAGTCAAAAATGCCCATTTTTAGTGTTGGTCTCGCCAAGACCAATGTGGTCTTGTCGAGATTGAGAGGCCGAAAACCTACAATATTGAAACGACCATAATTTTTTAACCGTAACTCCGTTTTCGATGATTCAAGTGGCTATTGATTCGTAAATGAGTCTACTTTCTAATGGTACTGTCCTATAAGAGTAAAGTTGAATTAAAAGTGTTCAGAATGTGGAATTTATGAATGTTGGTCGTGTTTTTTCGAACTTTATGAGCTATTAAGTGTTCGTAGAGCCTTCGTTAAGCCATGAGAGATAGTATAGCATTGTTTAATGAGAATTATATGTTTATAGGTGACCAATATCACGTCTCGTACCCGGTAGACTTATTATTGCTTGTTGTTCATTCCGCGAGGTAAGATACACTATTTTATCACATGAGAGACAACAAAACTTAGTAATTCCATATGTTAACTCCCCTAAAGTATATCTCGTATGTTTGGGTTTACTCGGGATCAATTGGGAGGCTTTATGGGATACGAATGTACTTATGTAACGTATGAAATGATTATGATGTTTATATGATATGTTGTGATGCATGATATGTAAATGTGAATGTGTTTATGTAATGTGATTGAACATGGCTTGTTCACCTAGTCACTAGACTTTATAGGTTGCCATGTTATATGCACGATTAAGGGCCCTAACGAAATATGAATGATGTGACGTGTGTTAAATATCCTTGAGTATTAATGATGTCAAAGGTTAAGCTTAACCGGTACCTGCCAATCGAGGCTTGTACTGAGGTGGTTGCTTGAGTGGCTCCTCGTAACAGATGAGTTTACGTAATGAGTACTTCTGGGTCGGCCTACCTAGCTACCTAATGCTATGAGCATAACGGATTACTTACATGAGGTGTTAAGTGACTTGGGTCACAGATAATGAGGTGAATGTATACGTTATGTGATGAATGAATAAGAATAGGCACAAATAGGATTCCATATCCTAAGATGTTATCAATGTGTCATTCTTTGATTATATGAGATTATGAAACGAGATGTGCTTTAATGGATTTGAACATGAAGTCTTTTATCAAAGATTTAATTGGACAAATGCTTTGTTATGAAAATGTGCTATCTTACTTAGCTTTAATTAGCTAACACTTGTATCTTTAAATGTGTTGTTCCCTCAGGATAAAGCATAAGGAGCAAGTCGTTGATAGCATGTGAGAATGGGTTGACGAATATGAAGATGTTTAGTTTACCTAGTGGCGTCCTTGTTATCCAAACTTATGTTATATTATGTTATAAAGACTTATGTTAATTCGGTGTGGTTGTTTTTATGTTGGAACAACTGTTTGGGTTTTCTTTGGATTGTTGTTATGATATGATAAGTAACACCTATTTTGCTTAAACAAACTGTCCGTTATGGATTGGTTAATGTTTAATTGACAGTTTCCGCTATATTTAATGCTGTTAGGCAAAAGTTTTTGGAAACCCATATTTTTAAAACGTCGGGTGTTACAATATACATAGTCAATCCGTACATCGTACGGGTATTATGACTAGTATATATATATAGAGAGAGAGTTAGGTTATTGTAAGAACCTTAAAATTGTCAAGAACTTTGAGAACCAATATTAACCATTGATCTAATCAACGGTTAAAACTAATAGTAGCAGTTTTGTTACTAAATTGGATTTTGATGGAAATCCTTACAAACTTGAAAGGGCAAAATTAATTATTTGACTTGACTGCACAAAATACGTTTTAAAACATGTCCTACAGCATTAATTGACTCCACAAATCACTTTTCTTTTCTTTACTTTTTGTTTATACTTTATAGATTCAATTTAGTTCATTTGTTTTAATAATATAATCTATACTATTATATAACAATTATATATCCTATGTTGAAAAGTTACACTTTTGGGATATGTAAAATGACCAATATATCCCTCTTATCTATTTACATCATTTATCCCTTAACTTTTAAAATACATACACTACAGCATTTACATCAATTACATACACTACCCGTCACCACTACCACCGCAGGGTACCACGCTATATAAGTCTATAAACATGTGATTATCGTGCACATTTGAACTTAAACAATTTCATTATGTTCATGGATGACAACTACTCTTCCGTCCCGTTAGAAGCGTCATGTTTAGAATTTTCAAAGTCTTTCTTTTTAAACTTTGACCTTAAATATTTTTGTTTGTGTTATATAATACTTGATGAAAGTTATACCAATAAAAACATATTTAAAACTCAATCAATTTATAACTTACAATTCACATTTAAAGAAAAACTAAATTCCTATCAAATTTCAACATTCTTGGTTCATTTTTTAAGGTTTTAATAATAAGTTTAAGATAATATGTTAGCTATCATTTTTGTGTTAAATAAGTAGTATTTTTACAGGTTTTTAAAAAGAAAAAGGAAATAAAGAGTTTATTGATTAGATCCTATATCACTGCTCTTAAACCTCTCCGGTGGCATCACAGTTGCAGGGACCCCCGAAACCTTGAACGGCAAGTCACGATTTCAATATATATTTTTTTTACTTTTATATGACCAACCGGGTTGGATCAAGCGGTTGAGGTTTCGATCCTTGTGCCCGGCAATCCTGGGAACCTAAAACCTGTAAAAGACGGCATCGGGTGTTACTTCACTTTTTACTTTTATATATATTCATTTATTATTATTATTATTATTATAATCATCATTAATTTACCAATTCTATTTGATTGATCATATGATTCTTGAATGGTTGCAGTGTTTGTAGGCAGCAGCTATATATGGCGGCAAGAGTTATAGAGAAGTTCTTCATAACATCCATGTTGATGTGGATGGTTCCTATTGCCATTTTGTATGCCTTCAACAATAATTTGCTTCCTGGTAACCCATCCATCTGAATAATTTTATCAGTCAATATTCTTTTGTATAGCTACTGGTTTTTTGCTTTCTTTGATTTATTTATATGCCCGGAAACCTAATATGGTGTTCGATTTATTCATATGCCAATGTGGGGTTAGCCCGCTCTTGCTTCTTGGGGAGAAGACCAGGGTTCGATGATTTTAGGATTATTTGTGGTAGTATAGGAGTAGAGTAGATTTGCCGTTCAAAATAAAAAATAAAACATATGGTGTTTATATGAAATGTTTACACTTTATCTTTTTTTTGCTTGTATGTTTGATGTTGATTATCTAGCACATGTTTTCTTATTACGTTTGACACAATCAAAATTAGACTGTCACTGACTTTTGATCTGTTTTATCCATTCTACCCTTTTTCTTTTTAAGTAATTTTTTCATTTGACGCATTAGATGTATATAAAAAGGATAACCCAAATCGACCCATTTATTGTAAATGTGTCTATTTCGGTTATTATTATTGATACTTCTAATAATGGGCCAACTAGTTAAAAGGGAACGGGGTAGAATGGATCATACGGGTCTAAAATCAGCCAAAATTTAATTCTGATGCATACAACCTCTTAAATCATTTTATTCGAAAAGATAGATGGATGTTGCAATTGTATAGATTACTTAATCATGATTACCATATTATCTATCTATACAAATTAATAATAAAAAAATTGGACAAGCGTGCTTTGGGTCTACCTTACACATTTCAAATTGTACAAAAACAACCCGTTACCCAACTTGGCAACTTCTCCATTTTCCACATCCAGTACTCCCTCAGTCTAGAGAAAAAGTTGACTTGATTTTGAAAATCCGAACATGTTATTTTCCAACACAAAGTTGACATTGAAATTCTAGATACTTGCTTCTCCAACATATGTCTACTTTAAGTAACTACTTGTTAGTTTTGATTTTAAGAAAAAGTCATTTGATATGAAAAAATCTAATGTGGATTCTCTTTGGGACAGAGATTATAAATAAAGTATATATGGTGATAATCGATTGGAAAGTTTTAGAACTTAGACATTGTCAATGTAATTCATTTGAAAGTTATCCTCAGTATAAAGTGGTAAATAAAATGCCTCTGAAGTTGTTACTCCCTCCATTCGTAAGGAACTTTTTCTTTCAAAACTTTCAAGCAGAACATTCTTTTTCAATGTCTAATTGACTTATTGAACCGTTTCTCTTTGCACTTTTTTGTCCGAAATTGCTCATTTCTGCGAATTATTGTTCCTTTTCACAAGTCCTTTGGCTCCCGAATATAATTATTTGTGAAGTCAGTAATGTTTCCTTTCTGAGTTTCTGCTGTAATGATCCCGTCTCTGTTTGAAATTTGAATTCCTTTTTTTGGTTTTTAGGTTTGTTTTGAAGTCAGTAATGTTGCCTTTCTGCTGTAATGATCCCGTTCCCGTCTCTACTGTAATGATCCCGAAATTGCTCATTTTTGCGAAGTATTGTTCCTTTTCACAAGTACTTTGGCTCCCAAGTTGGCAAGTATAATTATTTGAGAAGTCAGTGATGTTGTCTTTCTGCTATAATGGACCCCTATTTCTGTTTGAAATTCGGTTTTTTGGTTTGCTTTGTGGTGGACGAGATTTGGTTCTTTGGTCATTGGCATGGGTGATCCCAAACTAAAGCAAATTATCTGTTTGTGTATAACAAAATTTTCAGTCGATAACAAAGAAATTGTTTTCACTTGGTTTGGGTTGAGAAGATTCCCAATCCCAGAAAACCCAAGGAACCTATTCAACAAGCCGCTGAACGCCCCTAGCAAACCCCTCCCAGATTTTCACCGTTTTGTCTTTTTATTCCATGCTTTTGTCGAATGGCAGCTCAATTACTGCTTCGATCTTTCTAAACTGCAAAATGGGTAATTAGCTTAGAACAGAAACAGAGGCACTTATGTTTAAAATGTTAATCACTCGTAGTATACACGATTCACCTTAAATTGACTTATGTTTTGGGCCTTGTTATTCTCCAACAGGTTTCACTGATATGTCTCCACATTCTTTGACACTTGTAAGCGGGTTTGTTGCTGTTATATCTGTCAATATCGTAATTGCATTCTACATATATTTGGCAATGAAAGAACCTTCTGAAAAACACGAGCCAGATCCTAAGTTTGTCTCAGAAGCTGAGGCCAGTATCAAACACTTGGTATCAAATGAAACACAGGAAACTTCATCAACGCACAAAAAAGAAGAGTAATGGGTTGGTTGATTTTGCACGGGCCCTTTCGTTGTAATCCTGTTAATGCAATATTGTACATTTTTATGTCCAACCTTTAAAAGGTATAGATTTCTCAGTCATTTCCTATTGAGTTTCTATTTTAGACTATCTTATACGGTTCGGTGATTAGGAGCCTTGATTTTATCTATCATTCTATCTTTCTTATTTAATTTGTTGGTCCTATTTAGGATTCGTACAGAATAGAAGATATAGTTATGGTTCTGTTGTCTTTAATTAGTTTACAGAAAGTTGGAATTAGGAACGATAGAATCTTCGTCTTGAAACCTGGACAAATTATTGATCCAAAGTAGAAAATACCGTTTTTAAGTGTATTGTCAAAAGTTTTTTTTTTATGTAACAATGACTCTAATAAGTTGATATACGTAAGTTTTTTATAAGCGAAAGATGAAAATATAACTATAGCAACTCATACGCGTGAAAGCTATTAATATACTTTTTACTTCATAAATTGAAAGATAGAGATCCCTATTGAGGTAAACTAAGGGGAGAAGGGTGTCAGCAAGATGGCTTCCCAAATACGTTGAATCGTTGATCAAGAGCAGTGACGAGCTCCTAGCATTTTCGAACTTTCTAAAATAAAATAGATTATATGAAACAGTTTGAAAAAAATATAGTTAAAGTTGTTAATGTGGATGTTAGATGAGCAAGGCGAGAAAGAAGATGTTGATAGTTGGCTCAACGCTTTGCCAACCTCATTCAACACCGAGACCTTTTACAGAGACACCATGACATGTGATTACTAGGCTACCTTGGTGTTTGTTGCATAATATTAAAAGTATTTTATATAAAAATATTTCACCAACTATTAGTACAAAAAGATCTGCGAAATTCCAACAAATCGATTAATATTATTCAGTACCTCCAATATTAGTGAACATTCCGCTGAAGTTATACAAAATATGCAAAACATATTTTAACCCAACTAGTGTTATACCCGGCCTTTGACCGGGGATAACTACGAGATAACCTCGAATCCGGCTATGTCAACAGCTACCATCAAACTTAATGAAATATATAGTTAACCAATGCACCATATATTTTAAATGGGAGTAATAAATCCACAACAAAAAAAG
>JAOEHQ010048623.1:0-10105 GCA_025447715.1 Asclepias incarnata
TTGGGACATCGACAACAGCTCGTTTTCTAAGAGTTGCAACTTGGAATCATTTTTCTTAGAAAACAAGGTAACAAGCATGTCCCAAGCCTCCTTTGGCGTCTCATAATCTCTGATGTGCTCGAGCACGTCATCTTCAACAGTGATCTTCAAAATAAACATGGCTCTCCTGGCTTCCACCTTCCATTTCCTCAGGACGCCATTTTGATCTTCACGAGCGGGTGATGTAGTATTCGAACCATTCACGACCTCCCACAAGTCTTGACCTTGAAGGTAAGACATCAAACACGCAGACCACGTGTTATAGTTCGTGTTGTTCAACTTCTTTACACCGCCAACCAAATTCATCTCTGCCATTTGGATCGTTTCGCTCTGATACCAATTGTTGAATAAAGTAGGATACACAGTTGATGAAACACACGACTGGTTATACAAAGAATGCTATAAAAAAAATTGGGAGTAAAACTTTGGGAACTTTTCTGTGATATATTACTGAAACTCATAACTTACATATATAGTGGAAATACAAGAACTACCCACTACTTCACTAACTAGAAAGAGGGAAATGCTAAACATAAAAACTGCTACTACATGGGTCACATGGACCTCTTCTTGTTTACAAAAGAAAACTTGCAACAACTAATAAAAACCAAGTTAAAACTAATGTCCACCTCAGCTGCCACATGGATGATATTTAAATTCAATAAGAAAGTGTTAACAGGTTGACCTACATTGATCTGAGCCGCTTGGACCTGCAACAGAATGGAAGTAATTATGTACAATGTTAGTTATTACGGTCATGCATGATTAAAGCTAATAATGCTAGTGTATAATGGATTCTTATCACTTTCCTCGGCTCTAGATTCCAAATAAAACATCAATTTTAGAGTTTCTTCCAAGTGATTGTCTAAATTCATCAGTGGATGAAGAATCTGATTTTTATTTGTTTTGCTTAATTTGCTCTGTGTACCAGTGGTTTTATTTGAGCAATAATGGAGAAAAGAATGAAATGATATCAGCAAGAATGTTTTCCTACGAAAATCCTACATCCCTAAAGCGGAGATCTATTAAAAAATCAAGGTTTTTTTTTCTCCCCCTCTATGCATATACGAAAGTGGAAAGTGTTTTAAGAAATGGCTAATTTAGACTTCAATTGAATAATGTCCGCAGGTTCCCAGTAGTGGTGAAGATGACGAACATTTCAGACCTGCAGATCCAAATCAAGATAAAACCTCAGTTTCTATCTCCAAATGTGATTTATGGTGCATATCTTGTATTTAAGTTTTGTGATCCACGAAAGTCTTCAAATCAACCAATGTATGTGAACCTCAAGTACAAAATGGGGAACAAAACCTTACATGCATACTTCGCAAGATGGAGAGAGGATGGATGGATGATGATAGAATTGTGCCGATTCTTGCATTACAAATATAATGCTAGATTTGAGGTTATTTTAGAGAGTTTTTCACGATGCTACTGCGGAAGTGGTGGAATCTATGTGGAAGGCATTGAGTTTCGAGCCATCGATGCTTCAAGTTTGAAAGTACACTTTATTTCCCTGGAATTTTCTATTCGCTGAATAAATAAATATGTTACATCATTTTCATTTTCTGTTGTTGTATGCCAATGATATATGCACTCTTTGGATCTTTGATGAACAGTTCTCACCAAGCAAACCAAAAGAAAAGAAGTCGCAAATGCTTCCTGCAAAAATGGTTTTAGTTGACTCTTTTAATGTTAAGTCTATCAATTGGAAATCTCTTACCGAATCCAGGTTTGCCTTTTGAACCACCTTATGTGTATAGTACTATATTCCCGCGCACACACATGGTTTATTTGTTCCTTTTAAACTTATTCTTCGAAATCATTTACTATCACACATTTCCTAATATAGCACATGCATGCGATGCTCATATTTATCGACACGTATAGTAGGAGTGGGTTCTCATGTTTTTATCATACATGTAGATTTGTTGAAGTGGCTGAGCTTCTATCTCACCAAGAATTTGGGATCAAATGCAAGATTGAAACGCAAAAGTTGTCACCAGATACAGATTATGCATGCCAACTCATATTCAAGCTCTCCCAAAAATGTCATGGTCTGCATTGTCCAGTGAAAGTACAGGATGCACTCCTTAGGAATAACAAAGAGAGCAAATTTCTCTATTTTAGGATACCAAGCTCGATAAATTTACACGATACCGTAAGTGTTCCCAGGCTGAGAGAAGATGGATTGATGGAAGTTATCGTGTGGGAATTCAACTCAAGTAACAAGCTCATTGATGATCATCGTCTTATGCATCTAAAGTTAAGATGCTATGAAGGAACTATGCGTGGCCTTATTGTATATGGTGTCGATTTTCGACCAATATGAAATGTCTAAGAAATTTTTTGGTCATTTGTTGTTATCATCTACTACTTTGTGATCTTAGTAAATTAAGGGAATGACATGAAATCTTTACGAGATTCCAACAAGTGAAGGTGCTCTGCTTTTGCTTTAAATGTTATTTAGTTATTTTATATTTTATATGCTTCTGCTTACTTTTAAAAGTTATAAAATTATATGTTTTATTAAGTTATTTTATGTTTTATATGCTTCTGCTTACTTGCCCGTTTGGTACTTGTATTTTATTTATTTTTTACGTTATGTTCTTGTTTTTATCTTTGTATTTTCTGGTTATTTTTATGTCTATCTAATTTCTTTATTTAAATATTAATTTTTAACATAACAAATTTTGTTGTAACAATCCAAAAATCAAGGAAATATATTTTATATTAGGCCTTGAAAATGAGTAAAAGTTTCTTGTCAAAAACATACGGCTGATATAACATATGAAAAAAATGAAATATGCTGATAGCAACGGCACTTATCACAAATATTGTTCGCACAAATATTTTAAACAGGGGTAGACAACAGAAAGAAAAAAATATAGGCACCTAACTATATGTATATAGTTTATTACTATTATTATTATAATTAGTATTATTATTATTATTATTATTTTACACTGTAACAAGAGCAACAACAACAACAACAACATTACCCAATCCCTGCCGGAGCGGGGTATGGGGGAGGTAAGATGTAGACAGTCTTTCCTCTAACCAAAGGTAGAGAGACTGCTTCCATAAGGACCTCCGGCCAATGAGGGTAAGAATACACTGTAACAAGAGACACTGTATTATTATTATTAATTGGCCTATATAGTTTATTACTGTATTACTGTATTATTATTGTTAATTATTAATATTATTATCTAATTTATTTTATTTTTAATATTGCAACAAGAACCATTAACCTATTAAAATATCTATTTCTTTGGGACACATGTAACGTGACTTATTCTGCTCATGTTCCCACCTTTATTTTCTCAAACTTGACTTTATTGCACTCGCTTTAACCAATTCAAGTACATAGTTTTCTGTGTGATCTGGATCTCATCCAAACTCAGCCAGCGATCAAAAATCATTTGAATTCATCAATATCTGTAAGTGATCTCTTTTCCAATTTCCTAACTCTTAGCTATTATTATTATTATTATTATTTGTATATGTTCATTTGTAACGAAATATAATAAAATATATGTATGAAAATTTAACTCTTGACGTGTGATATGACTCTGCATAATGGCTAATATTCAGAGATCAAACTTATATATATTATGAGCAAAAAACAATTAATAAAAGTGTTAAAAAAAATAAAAAAAATGATCAAGGCTGGTAGAACTCGTAAATTTTGTCGAGTGTCATCGTCTTGTTATTCAGAGGCTAGGTAGGATGACGGATTGGGACGATTTATCATTTTTCATACTATCATAGAAATGAAAAATCAATAACTTGTTTAACCATACTGTTTTTTTTTTAATCACAGATTTGATCAGACCGAACGTCGGTTGCTGCATCGATTGTGTATAGTTTGGATAACAATCTTTTAAAACTGTCTCTTTGGATTTTAACTGGTTTGATCCATACATGGATCATGGATATCTTCGGTATTTATATCCAAAGCAAACCACGAAATGGATCTGGTTATTCGGAATTACATCGGCTGTTGTATTGGCTGTTCAGTATTATGAACTTCCAATCTTCAGTGGCATGTCATTTTTACTTTCTGGTGCCAAGGCTTCCTTCCTTAAAGAAAGCTATTTCTCGAATGGGACGAAGAATAGTCTCAAGTCACACAACTTAAATGATTCTTATCTAGTTGTTAACGGATCAAAAATTAACAGTGAGGCCCCTTCAGCAGACGTTGACACGAAAAATGTATCATCTTTGATTGATCCTTCCATGGTTGATAAGAAAAAGCCCAATATGGAGACTTTGCCAGTAATGTCGATTTCTCAGATGAATGAAATGCTTCAGAAGAGTCGTTCTTTGCCTCATTCAGTCGTATGTATATGACCTCATATGTGATTTGGTTAGTCGAGTTAAATTTACTTGTAAACATTGTCGATATAATGTTCAGATTCTTGATCATATCTCGAATTCTTCAATGACAGCCAGCTCAATCAAGGGTCGATCAACAATTGCTCGAAGCAAAATCACAAATTGAGAATGCGGTCATAACAATGAACGATACAGGGCTTTATGCCCCAATTTATCGGAATATTTCCAAGTTTATAAGGTACCATTATAACATCTATTCAAATCATTTCTGTTTCGACATTAATTTATAGGGTACCATTATAGCTCATGTTTTATCATGTATGCCACTGTTATTCAAATGTTAACCTTGAATAATATGTGAATCGTAGAGCACAAAACAACAGCAAAAAATATGCTTTCACTGAAATCTAACCAACAAATTAAAATTTGTAAAGATATTAACAATAGACAACAATATTGTTTAGAAGTTAACTCGACTTGACCCAACCCGTTTTGACATACTAAAAATTGGTCACGCTCAGACCGCTATCCAACCCTGCTTAGTGCCTGCCCCCTGTGAAACTGGATCCGCCACTGGTGACATGTAAGAGTAATTTACTTTCAAAAAATGTTTGGTTTTATGCAAACTCATTGTTTTGCTGAAAAATGTGTTCCACCACTTGAATATATGCTCTTCCGATTACCAGGGTGGAACGTATTTTACAAGTTCAATAACCGAGAAGGAACATTTTTACAGGTGCGTTGCATGATGCGCACACTTGTGAGTTCAATGATCTAGTGTGTCCAAGTAAAAGTATGCTGCATAAAACAAAACTTTTGTGAGAAAACGTTGTTATTGTATCATTAGCCCGTTACCCCTAAAATAGAAAACAATGTGTGATGACAATTAGTTATAACTACCATACAATTTAGTGCTAATTCTACTATACAAACAAGTAAAATAATCTGATTGCAGGAGTTATGATTTAATGGAGAAGATGCTCAAAGTTTACATTTACAAAGATGGAGAAAAGCCGATTTTCCATGATTGGATACTAGAGGGAATATATGCATCCGAGGGTTGGTTCTTGAAGTTGATGGAAACAAACAAACAGTTTGTAACAGAAGACCCAAACGAAGCTCATTTATTTTACATACCGTTTAGTTCACGTTTGCTAGAGTTAACACTATACGTTCCTCATTCCCACAGTCGTGATAATCTGATTCAGTTCATGAAGAACCACACTGAAATGCTTATAACAAAATATCCATTCTGGAACAGAACTAATGGATCAGATCATTTCCTAGCTGCTTGCCATGATTGGGTATGCCCTTCTTCTTTCATCTAGTTTCTTAATATAGAAAGGCCTACTTTTTACTACTTTTATTTCATGTAAACTGAAAAAATTTCCAATTATTGATGTCTTGTTCCCCTTAATATAGAAAGGTTTATAAGATCTTCATGATAATTGTATTTTAATATTTTTGTAATTTACCAACTATGATTTTCAAATCCTCAGGCCCCAGCAGAAACAAGGGGGCGTCTGCTGAATACCATAAGAGCCCTTTGTAATGCTGATATACGGACAGGTTTCAGCATAGGGAAAGACGTTTCACTTCCAACAACATACGTACGGTTTGCAAACAATCCTCTACAAAATGTGGGAGGCGAACCACCCTCTAAAAGAACGATCCTAGCCTTTTTTGCAGGGTACATGCACGGTTATGTCAGGCCCGTTTTATTAAACCATTGGGGAAACGATACAGACATGAGAATATTCAGCCGAATGCCTCATGTCAAAGGTAACAAAAACTATATAGACCACATGAAAACAAGCAAGTATTGTATTTGTGCTAGAGGTTTTGCAGTACATAGCCCAAGAGTCGTGGAGTCGTTATTTTACAACTGCATCCCTGTGATTATATCCGATAATTATGTTCCCCCTTTCTTTGAGGTTTTGAACTGGGAGTCGTTTGCTGTTTTTATACTCGAGAAGGATATTGCGAACTTAAAGAAAGTATTGCTTTCGATATCTCAAGAAAAGTATCTTGAGATGTACGAGAGAGTGAAAAAAGTAAGAGAACATTTCTTTTGGCATTCGGATCCGATTAAGTATGATTTGTTTCATATGATTCTGCATTCTGTTTGGTACAATAGAGTTTTAAGAACGAATTTCATATAGAGTTATGAAGAAATGTCATGTAGAATAGAGGCATTAGATATTTAAGATTTGACATTACATGGAGTATTTGGGACTATATATGTTCTTTAATCTATATTACAAACGATGTATACAGTTGATAATGAAATACTTCCATTATTTTACATTTTATTTTTCGGGTTATATTTTTTGATAAGATTAAGTATAGTTGTTGACTTGTTCGTGGTGGTGGTGTTTTAAACTTTTAATTATATTTATCGTAATTCTCTTTTGTAAATGTTCGATGGTGTTTGCCTAACGGGCTTAAAGGATATTACAAGCCCATTCAGTCAACAAGTATGTAAAGCCCATAAAATGACTTTTCTTTTCTATTCTTTCTTCGAAAAAACTAAAAGAAATCAATAAATTGATAAATTTAGGGAAAATTGGTAATGATAACCTAACATATAACTCAATAAATTGATAAATCGTAAGTTCGTAACACTCAACTAAAACTGGAATGCCCAAGTTCATTGGACTAACCTAACGTTCTAGCATATACTAATTGATAAGTGATAACGCAACATTATATAAATGTTACAGGATGGCCCAAGTTCATTGGACTAACCTGCAATGTAACACTAATAATAATGGGATTGCCAACACCTTCAAATCACAAATTCACAATCATGGTTGAAGATTTTGGTAGCACACAACTCAAAGGCTTATTAGGTGGTCTAATTTTCTTTATTGTTCAAATGTTGGACGGGTTATTACAAATTCAAAATGCATGAGCTTCATGGCTTCATGCTCGTGGCTTTCATACCATTTGTAAAACTCCAAGTCTCCAAAGCTGAAAAGCAGTGGGCTGACCCAATAACTTTAAATATGAACTAAAACCATAGTGAAAGATTATTGTAGCCCACAACTCAAAGCTAATAAGGTGGTCAAATAAAATTTGTTATTCCAATGAGGTGACATGTTATTACCTAAAATATACTCACCCTATAATACAAGAGACTTGCACTATATTTTTGCACATTATTAAGTAGTGCGTCTAGCAAGGTTGCTTAGAGGAGGGAAGAAGCAAAGGTACATTGGGTGTCATGGACTCATGGGTGTGAACTGATTGACATTTACAAAAGGGTGTGAATTGATTATGCCAATAGTACTACTTTAGCAGCTCCCATAAATCGTTCTAACATTTCTATATCTGAAAGAAATGTGTCAAATTCGGTTCAAAACTTTAAAAAACATGAGGCATCAACAAAAAGTCTTGTCCCATTGGTCAATGTATCTTCTGTGACAGAAGTCCGGCATAAGAAGCAAAAGGGAAACATAGTGTCAATTTCTGAGATGCGTGATATATTAGTACACAACCGCGCTTCTTCTCGTTCCATGGTATGGAAACACCTGTCGTATGTGCAAATGTGTTTATTAACATGTGTTTTTTGAAGTGGTTAGGCTATTTTTCGTCAGTTTTAACACAGTTTCAGTTATATTGATATAGAAACCTCAGTGGCCTTCAAGAGCTGATCAAGAATTACTAGAAGCAAAGTTGCAAATAGAGAATGGCCCGGTCAAAGGAGATGATCATAACCTTTATCCTTCCGTGTTCCGTAATATTTCAGTATTTAGGAGGTAATCATTTCT
The DNA here is from genome assembly GCA_025447715.1 of Asclepias incarnata. Classification (NCBI taxonomy): domain Eukaryota; kingdom Viridiplantae; phylum Streptophyta; class Magnoliopsida; order Gentianales; family Apocynaceae; genus Asclepias; species Asclepias incarnata. The sequence goes on from JAOEHQ010048623.1 coordinate 8,154, forward strand.
GTAAGTTAGTCATAAGATCTGAAACATTAATTTGTTTTCATTGTTAATCCTTTGTACCATTTCTTGCATTGGCCCTTTAGTTAGTTTCCTTAATGTTAGTTAAACCTATTAGTAGTCTATAGGGAAACTCTACAGTTATCGGAAACTTGTATTTTGAGTCTAAATGGTGATATTAGACCATAGGATTATAGGATATAACTCTCTCTGTCTCGTTAGAGCTTCAAATAATGATGTTACAACTTGTCGTTGATATGACTCATTCTAATTTGTAAGATATTTTTTAAGTTTTCCATTATTGACGCTATTTAATCATATAGCTAAAAGTTGAACACTTGTGTTAATCCGATTACATAATCATATGGCTTTGGATGCAACGTATCCTTTTCTGGCAAAAGTTCAAGCTAAAGTTACTTGTTTAATCATCACTAGTGAAATAACTCTATAATCTATATGCTTTACAAAATATATTAGTATCCGTTAACTACTCGTCAGAGTACCTTTACTGAAATATGTATAGAGATAAATGATAACCATTGCAATCCAATGTTAATTATGCAGGAGCTATGAATCAATGGAAAAGACTCTCAAGGTTTACATTTACAAAGAGGGAGAGAAACCGATATTCCACCAGCCAGAGGCGGTTATGAAAGGAATATATGCATCCGAGGGATGGTTCATGCAGCAAATGAAAGCAAGCAAAAGATTTGTTACTCTAAAACCAAAACAAGCCCATTTGTTCTACATTCCTTATAGCTCAAAAATGCTGAAAGCAACTCTGTCTCCCGAATCTTATGATCGGGAAAGTGTGGTGCCATACTTGAAGAACTACCTTAATATGATATCAGGGAGATACAGTTTCTGGAATAGAACCAACGGGTCCGATCATTTCCTTGTTGCCTGTCACGATTGGGTAAGCCACGTATTCCTAAGCTCAATAGGAACCTTATTTCAAAATGTTGGTTTTGAGTAAAGGAAGCAAGATGGTTAGGCCGGGTGGGTTGGGTAATGGGTCAAAAAGGGTTATTTAATAGTGTGGGTCAAAACAAGTTGGGTCGGATTGGGCTGACCTGCAAAAAAAATTTTTAATAAATTCTCTTGATTTTTTATTTATTTGAAGAGTGTTAAATATGATTAGCGAAACTATATTATCACAAACAAATCTAACCTTTTCTTGATAAAGGAATTTAGGAGATTTTTATGTAATTCAATTGCGGTGGCTAGATGGTCAGGTCGGGTGGGTTGGGTAATTGGTCAAAAAATGTTATTCATTAGTGCAGGTTGAAACAACTCGGATTAGATTGGGTTGACTTGTAGAAACTTTTTTTCTTTCACTTTTATTAGTATTTTGTCAATTAATCGTTGTTTAAATAATGATTACAAAAAATTATTATTACAAAAATAATCCAACATTTTTTCAATAGATTTAGGAGGTTTTATATGCATTTAAATAATTTTTTGGATGACGTTCAATTCAACCTGTTTGACTCGGTCAACCATTTGGCCCGTTTCTTTTTAGTTATATCACTTAACCCATTTGACCCCTTAGAGACAAAACATAACCTAGATCGATCAATTTATAAAAAGATGGACTGAAATTGCAACCTCTAGTTTGAGTGTCTGATTTGTTATGCTTGGAGTGCTCAGTTTTTTGAACCCATTGTGCCTCATATTTTGTAAGCAAGTGAACAACTGTTCTTCCGAAATGTTAAGTATGAGCTGTTGTAGGAAAAAAGGTGCCAAGTACCATTAGTTTTATAGTATTTGCAATTTTTCAACACTATGCATAATCCCAAAACCAAATTGTGGCATCTGAAATTTCTTTTTCTATTTACGTTCAACTTTCTAAGGCTGCAGATGAAACAAGACAGTTCATGAGTACTTGCATAAGAGCCATTTGCAACACAGATGTTGAAAAAGCAGGTTTCGAATTGGGAAAAGACGTTTCTCTCCCA
>JAOEHQ010048624.1:0-10105 GCA_025447715.1 Asclepias incarnata
CAGTTCCTAAGCTCCTTGAAGTATTTGGGTTAATGCAGGATCATTGATGTTAGTTGTTAAATCATGGTTCCCAAGCTTCGTGCCTTCCAATGAAATCTTTAGCATGCTCGCGATGGAAGAAGCCTTATCGATTTGTGGTGCATTAAAAGTGGATGATGATGAATTGGATGTGGACTTAAAAGCATCAAACGGGCTAGAGATATCACACACGGAAGCCCTAGTGAATGCTCTTGGATTGACAAAATCATGTTCAAATTGGTTGACAGCAAGCCCTCATGCAATATGCATTGCATCTATACTGATTTCTGTTTGTGAGTTCTGCATTGCAATATACTTCTTCCTGCAGATAGTTTACATATATATTTATCTTATAAGTTTATGAAAAGTTCCATTCGGCTTTACAATTTAAACATTTCTTTGAGCATTACTACCTTAGCTCAGATGAACAGCTTCTTGTCATTGGTTGGGAACTATTGAACCACTGTGCATGATAATGAAAATGAGATCCCGCTGTAAGTGAACGACTGATATCTGTAAGTATAATTTTTATAATCAAAAAGACAAACGTTGATATGAAACAACATATTTCCACGATAGAAATTTATATCCATTTTCATCCATTTTATGTTTTCGAAAAATATATAAAATTTAACTATACTAAAGTACCTAATTTAAATACATTGGATTGTAATGTCCACTTGTTATAAAATTGCCAAAGAACAAAGTTTTGAATACTTCCCTTAGAAGATGACAAAATTTAGAACTCTTCAATGGCTTCGCAAGATTTAAAATGTATTGAGTCATATTGTTTCTTTGAATAAAACAACTTATCTACAGTCAACGTCTTCAATAAAAGCCTGCAAACCAAGTACCAAAATACTTACATTGAACATGAATAAATAAGTCTAAAGACTTTCACATCAAAACACGAAAAACACACCCGTAAAGTAGCTTTACAAAGAACAGAAGAACACATATAACCCTTCATGAGTCTCAATATCTATTTATCAAAAGGCACTTTCAATACATTGGTAGTGTTTCTAATCCATGGATGACCTACATCATGTCATATAATAGTCAAATCAACATTACAAATAAAACCATATTTAAGCAATAAAAAAAAAGTACATGGTGGGAGATGCTTACCGAGAGCTTGAGCAGCAGTCATTATTCTACCTGATGCCGTGTGGTCCACTTTTAACCTTTAGTTCCTGATCTTATTAGTGATTCCCTTAATCTACAACGAATACCCAAGCCCCTATACATATGCATCAAAATAGTATTCAAGTGAGGATGATATGACACTACATTTCATGATAGGGATGCCTCATCAAACCACACACAAAGTCTGAAACTAAGACCTACCTGTACATTAGCCGTTCCACAAAATCTTCTTCCTTTATCCTTAAAAGAGAATATCGTGTCTCTTCTCCCGAGTTCCATGACCTCTTCCATACCCCATCATCCCTTGGCTAAACCATCCACGGCCTCCACCTCCACATGCATTAGGATAAAGTAACTCACGTTCCCGCTCCCTTGCTCTAGAACTGTCGAAGACCTGATTTGAGAGTAATGTGAGATCACAAAATAACCATTTTAGGATAAACAAAACTACATAAAAGAATCATTAACACGCCAATTACATTTTGGAGCCCCTTCAAATACTTGGAATAAATATAGCAATCCAAGAGGGTGAGTGTTCCATCTCTAGGACCTCCCCAAGGATGAACAGATGGATCTTGAACATCATCATTCCACCCAATTGTCAAGCACGCATCCTTGACGGTTTGGGTTTTTGAGGTTCCAAACCTATTGCCAGAAATGAGACCAACTCTTCCCTCTTGCTGCAAACACTTTCCATACATAATAATCTGCATAAAACCTTCCAGAAGTAACCCATTGCAGCTGGAGCCATACATATTCTTGCAGCTGTAACTCAATCTAGAACTACGATAAACACCAGAAAACAAAAAATCAATTACAACATATAGAACTTAATTCGTCACACACAATAGATCTCGCCCCTATACATTGAAACCAACTTTTATCAAGTAAAAGTATGACCATTTCGTTAAAGCACTCATCTTTAACAACCATGATAAACAAACCAGATACAACAACCCATTAATACTTCATCTTTGTTCTTGTAATTGTATAAATCATCCTTTCCTTCTTGAACTAAGTTAGAATTAAGAAAACTATAATTAACAACAAAGTTACAAACTAAAAAAAAAAGGTTAGAATTCGAAATAATACCATCTGAAACTATAGCCGAGATGAAACTCTGAAAGCTACTCTTGCCTCGTAATTCAGAGACCCTGCACTACCACAACAAAAACAGATTCAGAAAAGAAAATAAACTACTGTAACAGTCATAAACTATGCATGAAAAATACAACACATTTCTATAGAAAACCATTTTGCAAAAGATATGTATTAATGAACCATCTTGATAACCCTCTAATCCATAAACGAAGTATATAAAATCAGATCAGAGAAAATTAAATAAATCAAACAAATTCAAATAAAGAAAATGGAAATTAACCTAGATGGTGAAGGAGGCATCTTTTTTGTTCAAACCTGAATCAACCAAGACCAAATGATGATGTTTCAACATGAGAAAATATCAAAGAAATTGATAATAATATAAATCAAAAAATAAACAGATAAATCAAACAGATTCAAATAAAGAAAATGGAAATTAACCTAGATGGTGAAGGAGGCATCTTCTTAGTTCAAACTGAATCAACCAAGACCAAATGATGATGTTTCAACATGAGAAAATATCAAAGAAATTGATAATAATATAAATCGAAAAATAAACAGACAATATATGAATGCCACTGGTTAATACAATAATTGCTCATTTATAATAGCAGGGATATGAAGCAACGAATTTATTTAAGATCGCAGGGAATGTGAAGCAACAAATTGAAGACACATAATAAATACCCTCGGTAATTTTATATTTTTACCACTAACAATTTAAGGAACCAAGAGTGTTTAATGCAGAATTGATGTCTAAATCTCACTTAACTTTAGATTATATATAGATTTGGGGCAATTAATAATAGTAGTAATTATTCCTATTCTTCAATAACTGATCGCTACGGAATATAGAAGATGACATGTAGTTAATGATTGATTTTCAATGTACGTTGATAACAAAATCAATCCAAAATATTGGTTGTCCAATTTGCTTTCTGGTTAGTGATTAACAACAAAAAGAATTCTTCAAGAACCTTCTTTTGTTTTAAGTGTTTTCCTTTATTTTATTTTGGGGGCAATTTATTTTAATAAAGGATGACCAATAGATTAAATGAAATAAGGGATTCTCTATATTTGGTTTCTTGGGTTAGCGAGAAACAAGAAAGGCAATCTTACAATAATCCTCATTTTCTATTGCGTTGTTTTTATATTTATTTTAAGGATGTCTGGTAGTTTATAAATTTCATATCAATTGGGTTTCCTTCCTATTTCTATATGTTTGCTTTCTGAAATAGAAGTAACTTGCTTCCTTTCGTCATTTTTTTTTGGTTTCGTTAAAGATTGTTGGTAAACTAATCGTATTGACGTCCACTTTTTGTTAACAGCTTTTCCGTCTACTAAAAGTACGTCTTTGCCGATCTCTCTGTAAGTGACTACTTCAGCTTTTAAATTTGCATTTTAGATTAGTGTTTCAAACTATTTGCATACCAATTTGAATGCAGAGATTAATTTACTACATATTATTATTGATATTTATAAAGCTTTGCAATTATAATTATTGCACTAATTGATTCTGCTACTAAACATCAAAAAATAAGTACATTAGAATTAGACTAGCTTATGTTGAATGTGCTCGAGATTGTGAAAGTATGTTTGAGGCTATTAATCATTATTGTCTTACATATATGGCAACGATGTAAACTAACACGTTTACTCCTTATTCACCGTCCTTATTTTTTTTTTAAAAAGGTAGATTGGTGAGAACCCTCAAGTCCCATGTACCGTATTGGTATAGTGCCAAGGTAATTCAACCATAATTCAATTCTCCACTAAACTGTTTTTAACGTCACCCATATTGTAATGTCATTACCAGATTTATTAGAATGGAAGCTTGGCCTCACTTAAATCAAGAATCGTCGGAAAGCCAATACGCATTAGAGCCTTGAGAAGATGGAATCCGCGATTCCAATCATACGTAACAAGCTACGTGTTCATTGACAAATTTGTAAGCACCAAACACCCCTCAAAAAATACAAAATATCTTTAAAAAAAGTCATATTAGAGCTTCCTTTGACTTATTTTACAAGTATAATATATGTTCTAACCTGGCCACTTTTATTCTCTACGTATTTGCTTCAGGGAGTTGGAATTCAGGCTGTTGTACATGGCAACAAGGATCAGAAATATGTAGAATAAATCATCGAAGTAGGCAAGTGTTACGAACTCGATGGGTACGATTGCACAAAGCCAGCCAAATTCATCAACGCACTATCACATGAAGTTAACATGAGGATCGGCTCCGCATCGTCGATAACTCTCTTAGGCGATATTCCAGAGATACCACACTATTATTTCAACTTTGGCAATTATCAAAAACTGATAGATATACGTGGTAATAAAGATGAAATAACAGGTGATAAACTGCCCATATTTACTATTTTTTTTTTTTTTTATGAGTTTACACTACCCTTGTCAACAACTACGATAAATTCTTATAAAATACCATCTTAAATAACCAAACAGATTATTGTGGGAGGTTACAAGGGAGAATAGAAGACAAAAATAAAACGGACGACAACCCAGTTATTGTTTTCACTCTGATGGATATCAGGTATCAACATAACTGAAATCAGTCTATGTTTCATACTACACATACTAAAAGTGGTACCGTGCTACCAACACTGCGGTGAGCCAGTTCAAGTTACCCTCTGGAAAGAAATAGCAACAGCCAAAAGCAGATTCGATAGGGAAGCCGTAGAGAAGGCAGAAGAACCAGCGATCATAGCAGTTACCGCAATGAGGGTCATCAGCTACTCAGGTAAGATCACACAAATAATTTACCCAATAGACACCAAAAAAATAGCTTTAGAAGCAACACATTCATACAGGCTAACTGAAACTTTTTAACTAAATGCAGGAAGGCCAACACTGCAATCGACAGACAACACGTTCGTGTTCCTTGACACAGTCAATCATGTGCATTAAGTGTTTCAAGAAAGGTGTTAGCTGGTCAAACAACCTCACTTTTGGGTTCTATAACTGCAGCACCCGATGAGTCTTTTTTATTAAATAATCTGTGAGTTTTGAATAAGTGGGAATGTGGAAGGTTTATATTATTAAATGCTACTATGCCTATATATTGAGTCACAAAGTCTTTGTAAGGCAGATTATGAAATATATAAAGTTTTCTTATTTACTTTCTTCCATTTGTGAGTTGAATTATTTCCTCCAAGTGTGAATCTACTGTTGTCCTTGCTAGCCCCTGTGTTCATCGTTGTTATTCGGTGTCATTTGGTATCAGAGCAGGTTGAGAATGGTTGGACGGCGTCGTACACGCAACACCAACGAAGTACACCAAGCTCCAGACCCACGAGACATTGAGTTGAACCAGTTGAGACAGCTTGTGGAACAACTCCAGCATCGTCTTGAGCGTGTTGAAGGCTTTGGGCCTGGCAATGATGAAACCCAACAAGAGTCAGAAAATGAAGGCTTCTTTGTAGATAATGAAGATACCAACCCCTTCAACAATAACCGTTACATGAGTGATGAAGAAGTCCAACATCAGCATCCAAACACAAGAAACAACCGATACCAACGACGTATTGATATGAAGGCAGATATTCCTGTGTTTGAAGGCCGAATCCAGCCAGACGAGTTTATCGATTGGGTTAACACGGTTGAACGGGTCTTTGACTATCAAGAATTTCCAGAAGATGAGAAGGTCAAAATTGTTGCCATTAAACTAAAAAAACATGCTTCTATTTGGTGGGAGCAGTTAAAGATGAAGAGAGCCCATGAAAACAAGTCTAGAATTAGGACTTGGGAGAAGATGAAACGTGAGTTGCGAAAAAATTTCTACCTGAGGGATACTTACAAGAATCATTTCTAAGGCTACATGATTTCTCTCAAGGCAACTTAACTGTGGCAGAATACACAGAGGAGTTTGACCATCTGATGTTAAGATGTGGAATTGTAGAGCCCGAGGAGCAGACTATTGCCCGATACCTTCGTGGCCTTAGAAAAGAAATTCATGATGTCGTTACCCTACAATCCTTTATCTCGTACCATGATCTTTTTAAGCTTACCACAAAAGTCGAGAAACAACTCAAGGAGAAAGAGACCAGAAAGTCAGCAAGTTATGGTGTTAGTAGACTTACTAGTCGTGGCTATTCATCTAACCAGATCAGTAGTTCCCAAAGCACAAAATCAGCAACAACTAAAGCCTCACAACCCTCTCAAAACCAAGAAGGAGTTGCTGGACCCTCTCGTCCTAAACCAAAAACAGTGCAATGTTTCAAGTGCAAGGGTTATGGGCATATTGCATCCGAATGTCCAAACCAACGAGTTTTTACACTCGTAGAAGAACCCATTGAAGAACATTCCCTGGAGTATGACTTCCCTCCTGTGTTTGATGAACCACCAGAAAATGAAGATATTACTTATGGGGATACGGGGGAGCTATTGGTGATTCGAAGGGCGTTACCAGTTGAGTCTACCGAACATGAGGCATGGCTTCGCAATAATATTTTTCATACACGTTGCACCTCACATGGTAAGGTTTGTGATGTTATTATCGATAGCGGGAGTTGTGAAAACGTGGTGTCTGAAACAATGGTGAAAAAGTTACCTCTCAAAAGAGAAAAACACCCACGCCCTTATAAACTTTCATGGTTGCAAAAGGGTAAATCAGTTCAAGTCGACCAACGTTGTTTGGTGAATTTTTCAATTGGAGAAAAGTACCGGGATGATGTATGGTGTGATGTGGTTCCTATGGATGCATGTCACCTGCTGTTAGGAAGACCATGGCAATTCGATAGACAAACCATACATGATGGTGTGAGCAACACGTATTCTTTCAACAAAAATGGAGTCAAGATTGTGTTGGGCCCTTCAAAATTCAAAAGTACTGCACAAGATAACAAAGGAGAAGGTGCGTATTTTTTGTCCAAATCTGAGTTTAGTGAAGCTTTAGAAGAATCCAAAGTAGCTTATACCTTGGTTTTGAAAGAAATAAATAATGAGAACTTGAAACACCCTGAAATATTGGCTCCCTTACTTGAAAAGTTTCGTAGTGTTTTTCCGGATGATATTCCAGCAGGTCTTCCCCCAATGAGAAGCATACAACATTGCATCGATTTGGAACCTGGAGCAACTTTGCCTAACAAGGCAGCCTACCGGATGAGCCCGACAGAAAATGCCGAAATCCAACGACAAGTTGATGAGCTTTTAAAGAAGGGAATGGTACGAGAAAGCTTGAGTCCATGTGCTGTACCCGTTCTTCTTGTTCCAAAGAAAGATGGTTCTTTCCGAATGTGTGTTGATAGTAGAGCGGTCAATAAGATTACCATCAAATACCGGTTTCCTATTCCACATCTTGATGATATGTTGGATCAAATTCATGGTGCTAGTGTATTTTCAAAAATTGATCTACGAAGTGGTTATCACCAAATTCGAATAAGGCCTGGTGACGAGTGGAAGACGGCATTTAAGACACGAGATGGGTTGTACGAATGGCTGGTAATGCCATTTGGCTTGTCTAATGCTCCAAGTACATTTATGAGACTAATGAATCTGGTATTTAAGCCTTTTATTGGCAGGTTTGTGGTGGTATATTTTGACGATATTCTCGTGTTCAGCAAAGGTACAACAGAGCATTTGGAGCACCTTCGAGAAATTTTTGAAGTACTAGCCAACCAGCAACTATATGTTAACTTAAGAAAGTGTGAATTCATGACCAAAAGCCTGGTGTTCCTTGGTTTTGTCATCTCCGATGAAGGGATCCATGCTGATCCGGACAAAGTAAATGCAATTGTTTGTTGGCCAGTTCCGACTACAATCCATGAAATCCGAAGCTTCCATGGTCTTGCTTCATTTTATCGAAGATTCATTCGAAATTTTAGCTCTATTGTCGCACCAATCACCGAGTGTTTGAAAGGAGGTACTTTTAAATGGACAACAGAAGCTCAGACCAGCTTTGAACAGATCAAGGTTAAGCTTACCGAGGCCCCTGTTCTAGCTTTGCCTAACTTTGAGAAAGTCTTTGAGCTTGATTGTGATGCATCTGGTGTAGGCATAGGGGCAGTCCTAAGCCAAGAAGGTAGGCCTATCTCCTTCTTTAGTGAGAAGTTATCAGAATCTCGAAAAAACTACTCAACATATGAAAAAGAGTTCTATGCTATCGTGAGAGCCCTCGAACATTGGAGACACTATCTTATCTCAAAAGAGTTTATTCTTTTTTCTGATCATGAAGCATTAAAATACATAAATGGCCAGCATAAACTCAAGCCTATGCATGCACGTTGGGTGGAATTTTTGCAAGCATATACATTTCACATAAAGCATAAAAGTGGGGTTACAAATCAAGTGGCTGATGCTTTGAGTCGGAGACGTTCCTTACTGTCTACAATGCAAGTTAAGGTTCTTGGGTTTGAACAAATTAAAAACCTTTATAGAGAAGATAGTTTTTTTAGTAAAGTAGTTGATCTTTGTTCCCATGGACCATACAAGGAATTCAATTTCCAATTTTCCATGATGGGTATCTCTTCCATAGAAATCAGTTGTGCATTCCAGATTGTTCCCTGCGATTGGAAATTATCAAAGAAACCCATGAAGGAGGGCTAAGTGGTCATTTTGGAAGAGATAAAACAATTTCTTTAATCAAGGACCGTTTCTTTTGGCCAAAGCTGATGAAGGATGTGAGTCACTACATCTTAAGGTGTCGCACATGCCATCTTTCAAAGTCAACTTCACGTAATACAGGTTTGTATACCCCGCTGCCTGTACCTAATGCACCTTGGGAAGATGTAAGCATGGACTTTGTCATGGGGCTGCCACAGACTCAACGAAAAAAAGATTCAATCATGGTAGTTGTCGATCGGTTCTCAAAGATGGCACACTTCGTGCCTTGTTCCAAGACCATGGATGCTACCAATGTTGCTGATCTATATTTTAAGGAGATTGTGAAACTACATGGTGTCCCTAAGACGATTACAAGTGACCGTGACCCAAAGTTTGTTGGGCATTTTTGGCGAACATTATGGCGGAAGTTGGGAACGAAATTACAATTTAGTTCAGCACACCATCCTCAAACGGATGGGCAAACAGAGACGGTGAATCGTAGTTTGGGGAATTTGCTAAGAAGTCTAGTGGGGGAAAACATTCGACAATGGGATCTTGTGCTACCTCAAGCAGAATTCGCCTATAACCGCTCGTGTAGCCAAACAACCGGAAAATGTCCATTTGAAGTTGTGTATGGACAAAATCCTTTGAGTCCTCTTGATCTTGTGCCCCTACCAATAAACTCATGTTATAGTGGAGATGCTGATGAACATGCCAGAATTATCAAAGATTTACATGAACAAATAAAGGTGCGGATTGAAAGCCAAAATCAGAGATATGCAAAGCAAGCTAACAAACATCGAAAGGCTACTGTTTTCAAAGAAGGCGATTTGGTTTGGATACACATGAGTAAAGAGCGTTTCCCACCTGGTCGGCATGCTAAACTCAAGCAGCGGGGAGATGGTCCATTTAGAATTGTGAAATGCATGGGAGATAATGCTTATAAAGTAGACCTGCCAGGACATTATGGAGTGTCAGCTACTTTTAATGTTAAAGACTTATCTCCATATCTTGGTGAAAATTGTCTGAACTCGGGGACGAGTTCTTTTCAAGCAGGGGAGAATGACACAGTCAATCATGTGCATTAAGTGTTTCAAGAAAGGTGTTAGCTGGTCAAACAACCTCACTTTTGGGTTCTATAACTGCAGCACCCGATGAGTCTTTTTTATTAAATAATCTGTGAGTTTTGAATAAGTGGGAATGTGGAAGGTTTATATTATTAAATGCTACTATGCCTATATATTGAGTCACAAAGTCTTTGTAAGGCAGATTATGAAAT
>JAOEHQ010048625.1:0-10105 GCA_025447715.1 Asclepias incarnata
GATTTCTTTATAATCTTATCATATACCCACATCATATATTCAATTATTTTATCCAAAGGTATAATCTTTTATTTGATTTTACTTTGTTTATGTGCATTGATGGTTTATGCTTCTGATCATCTTTTTGTTATTTAATATCTGTGTTTTTTGGGCGATCCTTATTGTTTATATCTATATTCTGTATTTTATAATATTATATAATAAAGCATTTTTTTTCAAATTTATTTTGATGTTGATGATTAAGTTAACTGTAAATATGCAAGTTGTTTCTTCGATTAATATGAAAAATTGAAATAGAGGTGTGTTCAGATTGATGATTAGTTATTGTCTTTATGATTTTTTTTATAATCAAAATAAAAAAGAAGGCATGAGTTTTTGTTATTTGATTTACTTTAATGCTTATATGTGAAATAATTGTGATTAGCATATCAGATTTTTAGGATTTGTGTTGCCTATAGAAAGTTTACTTAAGAGTATATGTGTAATTGTTGTACTTGGCATATCCGTTTATTTGATTCGTTATCGTTTAGGGATATCGGGGAGATTGTAGGGTTTTATGGAAGGCAAAAAGTAATAAAATTTTGACGATATTTTGTGTGATATATGTTTTAATATGGATATACAGCATGACGTGCGCAAAATGTTGTAAGATCAAAGGATTTGATACAAGCGTTGAGTGTGATTTTGGTTATGGATGTTGGTTACGTGTAATGGTTGTAGTTAGCATATCCGTTTCTTTGGTTTGCTATCATTATTCGTTTTATGTTAAAGGGCTTGAGACATTTTGTTTTTAGAGTTTTATGAACGAAACAAGAATTAAGTTGTAGACGATACTCGTGTGATATGTTCTAATTTGGATGCACAAAACTACGAAAGATTAACGGATTTGATCGTGTCATTGCTTCTGAACATTAGAAGCAACATAATGCTATCTTTAAGAATTAAGATATTCTAAATGCGATAAGGCGATAACGGTACAAAAGGTCAAGAAGTAATAGCGGATCAAGAATAGTTAGAAAGAAGCATGAATTAGATAAGTGAGTGGCATTTAATGCAAAGTTAGTACATAGAATACACCGTATGCCTTTGGATGTGCATTTTCAAAATGAGTGTTGCAACTTAAAAGGTTAGAATGATATAAATAGATGGTCAGCAGCTTTTGTTTAGGGATAACTTGGTAATTCCACATTCATTTCAATCGAAATAATCAGCCTTAATGCACATCTAAAAATATGAAAAAGTTTTGTATGAAGTCATTTAATTTTTAAAATTTTTAGATCTTCCTATAACGTTGAGATCAAATGCAGAATGAAGGTGAAGATGTAAACTTGATAAACATTAAATTTATTGGAATTGGGAGTTTGCGATTCTTTTCCTGGCATTAGCAAAAGCCGAAGACATTTTCTTTGAGCAACGCCAAATAGACTTTAAAACTCGTGGTCGTGCTATGAAATATGGCACATAGATGCATAGATGTGCATGCCCTGTAAAAGAGTATAGCGTAAAAGAAATAAAGATTGCATTTAAAGAAGAAAAAAGAAATAAATTTGTTTTGTAAACACACACGCATACACCTACATTTATACATGCCTTGGATTCAATTGCTTAAAAAGTTACTTGATTTGAATGTCCGCCATGTAGATATGTTTGAAGCTTTCTGAGGTTAAAGCATATTTATTTGTGCATGGAAGAAGATGCCGGATTTGAGACGTGGAGTTCGCCAAGGTAAAAAAGTCATAAACGTTGATAATGATGATGTTGTTGTAGCTCCTACTCCTCGTCGTGGGACTCGCAGAGGCAAAGCTCAAGCACCAAAAGCACCGGTTCCAATGCCGAGACCAGCAGGCAGAGGTCGAGGAGGTAGAGCAACAGATCAAGATAAGAAGACTGAGATATTCGGTGGACGTGGGCCCCAATTGAATTTGGATGTGGCACTTCGTGATCAATTGGTTGTGGGTAAAGCTGCAGAAGTTTTGGCTGCCCATGCCGAGGAGGAAGGAAGCACGAGCCCCGTTCCCGAAAGAGTATTTATCTCTATTTCTATTTCTATTTGATTCCTAATTGATCTCGCTGAAACACATCAGGTCTTTTTTTAATGCTCTCAGTGTAAAATATCTGTTTCTTAAAATGTTAAAATACCTGCTTGCTATTTGGAAATGTATTTTGTGGAGTACTTCAAATTAAGCACCTGAGATGTTAAACAAAGCTGGGAATAATGAATAAAGACAGAAAGCATTTTTTAGAAGTGGCATAACCGGTGGGTCAGTTAACTTGTCAAAATGGCTTCAGGTCTATACTTGTAATATCAAACGTCTCGGGTTGGGTTGACCTTTTAACAGAAATTTGTCCATTTTTTTACGAATGTTTAAAGTAACAAGTGCTATTCTGCAAACCAGTATTTACTAATTAATAATTTGTTCTAGTAAATCGATTTAAGAGGCTGAAAGCATTCAAATAATAGTTTGGGTGACATTCATCCTGCTCAACCGTCTGACACATTTAATTTTTTAACTAATTTTTTTAATTGACCCATTTGAGATAAACCAAATTGATCCATTTTCAATTGAACCGGCTGAAAACTTGAAGTTGCTACATCTAGCATCTTTTCATCAAGCCAGGGTAGTTAATACCTGTCAAAATCTAGGATCTGCCATTTGAGCATTCGCCTTTATTAACCATTATGGTTTTTCTTATCAGGTGCAGGTTGGGAATTCCCCTGCGTACAAGTTAGAGAGAAAGTTAGGTAAAGGAGGCTTTGGTCAAGTATATGTAGGTAGAAGGGTCACAGGTGGTTCTGGGAACTCAGGCGTTGATGCTCTTGAGGTACATGCTAGCTTTTTTCATACATGAATTTCAAAAAAACCATTCATTTTTTTGATTTTCTTGTTAGTTGTTGTGTTTTTTTACTCATTTTAATTTATTGCCTGTTGTACATCTGTATAGGTTGCTTTGAAGTTGGAGCATCGGAATGGAAAGGGATGTAATTATGGTCCTCCTTACGAGTGGCAAGTTTATAGGTAAGTATTACTTCTGTTAGAGGTGGCAGTTTACTTGTAATTGATCAATATGTATTGTGTAACTGTGTTCTACTTTAAATTGGTGAAGTTTAAAATTTTAGCTGAAAAGACTCGAATTAGAATGACACAAATGGATCAGATAGGTCCTATGGGTTAAAAGTCACATGACGCTTCTATTAATCAACACAACTTTCTAAATCGTTTTATTTGGAGAATCTGATTATTATTATTATTATTAGTAATTTTGTTTTTGTAGTCATAATAAAAGGTTAATTATTTGTAGAGTTTTTCTGAAAAAATGTACACAATGTGTTTTTGAGTCCACTCGAACTGTTTTGGCCGGTAGTATAAATGATCTGTTTCAGTTTGAACCTGTTTTGAGATGTTATCCAACCTGCCCAATCCATCAATATCCCACTTCTAGTTTTTGTTTTACGCTTCTTAAATCAATTAAGTACAAATTTAAATTTTTTTGTGATGTATTTTTGTTCTTGTGAAGTACTCTCAATGGTTGTTATGGACTTCCAATGGTCCATCACAAAGGACGCCAAGGAGACTATTATATCCTTGTGAGTTTTCCACCTTTTTATTATCTCTTTTTTTTTACCCAGGCTGTCTAAAACCTCTAAAATATCCTTATTTGTGCTTTAGGTTATGGACAAGTTAGGCCCGAGTTTGTGGGATGTTTGGAACTCTAGCAACCAGAGGTAGAAAGTTCACATTTTGTACGCAAGTTTTATTACAGAAGTGTGTGTAAATTATATTTGCTCGCTTTTGGCAGTCTCTCTGAAGAAATGGTTGCTTGCATAGCCGTGGAGTCTTTATCCATACTAGAACAACTTCACTTAAAAGGGTACATCCAAACCATTTTTACTTAAATAAGCTGATTTGGCTATGTTATATTTGATGGAGTAAACAAGTAAAATAAAAAGTAGTAGTTCAAACAGAAGCATGCAATTACTTAAAAACGATATTCAATGCAAGAACCTACTAAAGGCATGTTCACCAAAATATTAGATCATTACTTAAAAACGATGGGTTTTGTAGTTGTATCTGACACATCAATTATTATTTGAAGTTTACAAAAAATGTTTTGGGTCAAACGGACCTTGCCAGGCTTGAACGCAACCTGCCCAGCCTACTCATTGTCACCCGAGGTAAGTTTCTTTCATAAGTATAGAGTATCTGACGGTTTGTTATTTTTTCTCAGTTTTGTTCACGGAGATGTTAAGCCGGAAAATTTTTTACTTGGTCAGCCCGGGACATCCAACGAGAAAAAGCTGTATTTGGTTGATCTTGGTTTAGGTATATATATCTATTGCCCTATTAAGATTCTTGTTTTTTGGACATATCTTAAATAAGGCTTTTAAGGGGTACAATACATTCGCTTTCATTTCAGCTTCAAAATGGAGGGATACGTCTTCAGGTGATCATGTTGCTTATGACCAAAAGCCTGATGTGTTCAGGTAATTTCCACACGTCTTTGATCAATGTCCCAATAACTACGAATTATTTTTGGCATTACTTCTATTATTAATTTCCATTTGATTGCAATGACGAGTATCATTAATGACTTAGATTATGGTGAGTTAATTTGTTTATTTTGTTAAATGTCCAGCATTTGGAAGGATTAATTACTAATACGACAAACTTGTGATTATCCGTATACCTACTTTGACAAGCAGTTGTTTCGGTGCCATTGGCAAAGATTTCCTTTTCAATATGACCCGTAAACCACTTGATGGCTCTTTTAAGCTGTATGCTTCTTATATTAGTTCTAACCTCTACAAAAACGCAACTGTGCTAATAATTCCTTTTGTTTTAAGTTCAATGAGATGCTAGTGACACGCTTGTGTTTTTGGTAATTAACTATATTAAATGAGCTAAGACTTCATTTACGGTATGTATATTGTATTTATATTTTCTTACATATCTTTATGGTGATTTTGCTAAAAGAAATGTTGCAATTACTTTTATAGGGGGACGGTTCGTTACGCAAGTGTACATGCCCATTTAGGGAGGACGGGAAGTAGAAGAGACGACCTTGAATCTTTGGCTTATACATTAATCTTTCTCCTCAAAGGAAAACTTCCATGGCAAGGTTTTATTGTGAGTTCATTCTGTTCTATCATCTACTTATACTTGTTTTCATGCTGAAAGCGGCCCCAATTAGTTTGGAATAATGTTTTAAAAACACGAAATTTAAATGTCAAACAATAACAATCCACTAAACAACAACAACAAATACTAACAATCTAATGAGAATACAAATTGTAAACTTCAAAACAACATTTGTTATTATTACACAAACTACATAATCAAATCCAAATATTATATATATATGAGTAAATAATTAACTACACCAAAAGTTGGTATAAAATTATGGCTATTTCCTTATTTTCCTAAAAAAAAGGAAAACCTGGTTTGAACTAACCCGGTTCAACCGGAAACCAGGACGGGTCTTTGAAAACGGGCCAAACCAAAAAAAAATGGGTGTCATTGAACCGGTCGGGTGACTGGTTCCAGGTTAACCCGGTTCAACAGGCTGGGTTGACCCGGCATTTAAAACATTGGTTTGGATTAAATGTTTGGCGTTGTTATCAAGTTGTAGGGGTGTCTGGATTTTTGCATATTGAAATCGTTTACCAACTTAGCAGATACACATCTGAAAACAATTTTCTACTGTCCTTTTGTTAAACTGATTATGTTTATGCAGTATTACATAATTACTTTTAAATTGGATATCCTAACACCTTATAAAAACTATCTCAAAAATTATGGAATGCATATTATTTTTGGGTATCATGTTGTGACAATGTTTTTCCATGGCAGGGTGAAAACAAAGGGTTTCTTGTTTGTAAAAAGAAGATGGCAACTTCTCCTGATCTTCTTTGTTATTTTTGTCCTCCACCCTTCAAACAATTTCTTGAAGTGGTGACCAACATGAAATTTGATGAAGAACCTAATTACTCGAAGCTTATTGCATTGTTTGAAAACTGCCTCATTTCTAGTGCATCTTTGCGCCCACTGAAAATAGATGGTGCCCTAAAGGTTGGTCTTGGATCATTGGATTGTATTTTAGTACCGGTGGCTTTATCGACATAATTTAGTACAGGTGGCAGTTTGGACCTTTTTTTTATCTCTAACCGGTCACATGGCTTTAGCCGTTTTAAGGGTGTTATAATGTATAAGACCTAAATGTTTTTTATTTGAAATGTTAATTCTTGTAATCATATTCGACACACTATTTATTCATGAAAAAAAACTATTGATAAAAAGCGTTTCAGGTCAACCCAAAATGAACCATACTGAATTTCTAAGTTTTTACCTAAACCTGTTTTGACTTGGTACATGGCCCGCTCATTTTTCCATCTCTATTCTTCAGTAATCGATCATTCCACTCTTAGGATGGTTTTGATTTAATGTTAGTTGTTTTTGTGTTCCATAGGTGGGACAAAAGAGGGGAAGGTTGGTTACTGATTTGGAAGACGCTCAGCCTAGAAAGAAAATTAGGCTAGGAACTCCGGCTAATCAGTGGATTTCCGTTTATTCTTCAAGACCACCTATGAAGCAACGGTATAATGACCACACATTTTTTTTTTCCAGATACTTTGTAGGTGTTCGTTAAATAAAACTGTTATATTTTTTTTGTTTATCAAAATATCAATAATGAAATACAGGGTTGATCGTACACAATAGCAACATTATATAGGCCAATTTCTATCTGAAGTTGTAATTCAATATAGTACCTAAGATTTCATTGAACTATAATGGTATCTGCATTGTAATATTTATATTTATATCTGCATTGTAATATTTATAGTTTGGTTAAAATTAAAGTATGTTGCTATGTCGTGCCAAAGGCTACGTTGCCTAAAATGAGATTTGACCTTAAGTATGTTCCTATTGTGTGCATCCCATAAGGATGTCTAAGGCCCATTCTCTGCCAGCTTCAATATCTTGGGTAGCCTTGCTCTTCCCCCAAAAAATCTTAAATTACCGAACTTTATGTAGCTAACAAACTATATTTTATATTATGATATAATTGGCTATGGTATATTTAGTAGACTGTGAGATAGTATTATCCATCACTATTAGGAATAATCTGAATGAAATACAACTTGTTTGATCTAGTCTTATCCAGATTTGAATGTAAGAACATTTTAAATATTTATTTTTTCTGTTAACTTGAAACTTTTTTTTTTATAATTTTATCATTGTTCTGCTCATTTATAAGTTTTAAATGCTAGGTACTACTACAATGTGATGGATGCACGACTTCATCAGCATGTGGAAAAAGGGAAAACCGATGGTCTCTATGTTAGTTGTGTAGCCTCTGCCCAGAATCTATGGGCGGTGGTCATGGATGCTGGAACAGGGTTCACTTCGCAAGTTTACGAGATTTCCCCTGTTTTTCTACGCAAGGTAATAATTATATCACATGTCCTCCGTCATGTGCTCAAGGTTGGGGAACTCATAACTCAGACTCCCCTTGGTGGGGGGCTGAGGTAAGAGTAGTCGGCTACTCGGGGAGCAATCGGATCGGGATTTTTATATATAAAATTAATATTAATAATTTTTGAAGTTATATGTAATAGAAAATAAAACAATAGACTAAAAACTTTGAACTTAAAAATTATTGTATACAAACATAGACGTAATACTTCAAAGTGAAAACGTGTTAGTACTTAGATAAGACACTGTTTTGTGTGATGATGGTGAATCTTTAGAAGTGAGGTTGTAATCGTCTGGAAAGTAGAAAGGAAAAAGAAAAGGTACCGTTTTGTGTAACGGGAAAGGAGCGCCCCAACCCTAGAAGGGTTATATTGGAATTTCTTTTTTAAAAAAAGTTTGGCATGAGTTGACCCGATTTGCTCGATTCCTTTGATTTTGACCCATTGACCGACTTTTTAGTCCGAGTATAGGAAAATCCCCTCCGCTGGGCACAGAGTCATCACTCCTGCCCGAGGAATCGGCCGAGTTTTGCAACACTGCATGTGCTTTTCAAGATACAATACGCCGGAAATGGGTTTGTTGGGTTGGATAATGGGTCCAAATGGGCAGTTTTGGAATGGCCGGGTTGACCTAAAATACATTTTGTCCAAGATTTTCTTTTTTTTATATTGAATAACCGATCATATATGATTACAAAAATGACATCTTTATACTTAATAATCTCACTTTTTTTTGGATAAAATGATATGAGGTCTTATGTTTCATCAAAATACACTTTGGCCCACCTCTTTGACCTTTATAGCTTTTTTTTATTCTGTTTATTTGACATGTTAGAAAAGCGTAACCCATATCAACCGACTTATAAGTAATTGGGTTGAAATACACAATTGTATTCATTTTCTTTCTACATCTATTCAAGGAGTGGATAATGGAACAATGGGAGAAGAACTATTATATTACATCACTCGCGGGAGCATCGAATGGAAGTGCCTTGGTTGTAATGTCCAAGGGTAAGCTCTACTTATTTTTAGTTTTGTTTAGATTTTAAGTTTAGCCAGGAGTTTAATAATTTGAAGTTACAAAAATACCCAAGTATCTGGATAAGTTGATGGTTTCTTGTTTTTGCTTCTCTATAGGGACAACATATACGCAACAGTCATACAAAGTAAGTGACATATTTCCATTCAAGTGGATCAACAAGAAATGGAAGGAAGGCTTTCTGGTTACCTCAATGACCACTGCAGGTAATAGGTGGGGCATCGTGATGTCTCGTGATGCAAGCTATACTAATCAGGTATTTTTCACTTTTTATACGTGTTTTATTCAAGTGTATGACTGCCAATCTATGATCTACTACCCTTTAAATGTAAAGTTAGAGAGTTTGTGACCTCAAATTGAACCCTGTCATGAGGGGTCTGTTTTTTAAAGTGGCAGATTATACCATGCAATCGCGGCGAATGTTTTTAGTAAATCAAAATTGAAACTTAAAATAAGAAATTCAAAGTGTGGTTTTAATGCATTAAGCCATATAATTTCCTAAATCGGTATTGTTTTAGTTTATTATTGCTTATATACAGGCTATAAGTTTTGGACAAAAAGGGTTTTAATCCAACTCAGCTCGTATTGACTGGTTCCAAAAGTTAACTGCTTAGATTAGTTTAACACTAAATACTAAGAAAATCACGTTTTGCTAAACTTAAAAGCTGATTAAGTCACAATAAACACTTTAGAACATGAAATATCACTTGATTTTCTGGAACTATGAAAGTGGCAACTGGGTAATCTCAACATGAAAAGTTCCCAAACATATAGTAGGTTTTGAACGGAGTTTGTGTACTTGCCATGTATTTTATAGGTGGTGGAACTTGATTTTCTGTATCCTAGCGAAGGAATTCATCGAAGATGGGAAAACGGCTACCGGATCACAGCGGCTGCAGCAACCGAAGATCAAGCTGCTTTCATACTGAGTACATCGAAGAGGAGATTACAAGATGTCACTCAAGAAACTCTCCGGACTTCTGCTTTTCCTGGTACCCATGTAAAGGTAATATTTCCCCTTCTACGTAATTAGGATCTTGCTAATCTTTATTAACTAGTAACAGGCTGATGCATAAGAATAACGAAAGGTTAGCATTTTGGTTGACAACACTAACGCTGTGTTACATCATTATTTGCATACCCTGCAACAACTAAATGTACATCAAGTTGTGCTTTGCACTTCTGTTAAGTTAGTTATCAGATATCATTTTTGCTATAAATATTATGATTGCCTGATTGACCCTATATTATGGATTTGTATATTAACAGGAAAAATGGTCAAAGAATTTGTACATAGCAACCATCTGTTATGGCAGAACTGTATCTTGAAATTCACAAGTATTTATCGGTACGTATGTATACCTTGCCTGTCACCTTTAGTTAAGATTTTGTATATGTGTTACGATACTGATTTTTTTATTGGATTAGTTTTTGATGTTTGCCCTATTTTTATTACGATACTTGCTTGCCTTATTTTTAAGACTTTCCACTCATACTTCCGTTGTTAATGGTTCTATTAAGAATCGATAATTAGTTTCAGAATGAACGTCCAAACTCCTACTCAAAATATATTGTGTATGGATTGGAATTTGCGA
>JAOEHQ010048626.1:0-10103 GCA_025447715.1 Asclepias incarnata
AAGCCAAACCACACTTGCCAATAACTTATGATCCCATCACAAGTTCTCTTCCTTACACAATACAATATAAAAGTTTTTAAAAAAATCCCTAACAATCAAAAGCCAAACACTTCCTAAATTTATTTGCTTAATATTTATTTGGGTTTGAATTTGGATACCCGAAACCCGACCCAACCCAACCCAAATAACCCGAATCTTATTCGGGTTGGGTTACGGGTTAGTTTATATTTAAGAAAAACCGAATAACCCGACCCAAATAACCCGAAACCCGAATAACAAAACCGAATAACACCCCTAAGTTGTATAACGAAAGCGTGAAATCTTTTATAGAAAATTAAAGTAAGATGATGTTTGTAGAAACCGGGTGTACTGTACTACAATTAAAAATAGGTATTATATATGTTTAGTGATCCTATTTATTTATACGAGTAGTTTAGTATTTTATTATGTTGGATAAATAAATATAAATACTCCCAATTAACAAATTCAATTCTTAAATCTATTTCTTTCTCTGCCAACTTCCAAAGGGATTAAGATAGGGGCTGTTTATTATTGATTAGCCTGATGGAAATCAGAATTAATTTGTATCGATCTGTTTTGAGTCCATCTTACTTCGTGATCAGTTTATTTTTTGTTCGTTACTATTAAATTATTTGTGTTGCTTAATTAGATATGGAATTGAATTTGCTTGATAAATATATATAGTTTCTGGTTACTTGAATCATCATTTTTCACAAACACCACCTCTGATTTGTGTGATTTGTTTGGCATTGCATCATATATATTTCGGCAATTGTTTAACAAATCATATGATGTACTTTTGGACATCTCTACTAGTTTTTTGATTTCTTTCAATCTTTTAACTAATTGTATTTTTAGTTAATTAATGCTTCTCATTTTTGGTGTGCCCTTACTATGTATGACTAGAAATAATATCAGCGCAATGCACGGTGGTTGATGGTTGAAGTTAAAAGGTGATAGTGTCCGGTAATCGGCTTCGCCGACCGCCGGCTCTGAATTGTCTAACATATGTATATAAAAATTGTATTTGTTGTTGTTGATAAAAATATATATAAAATAAAATTTGTTATGTAAATTAATATATATATATATATATAATAAAATAAAATAAACATTAAATAATAAGTTAAAAATGGTAATGTTTAAAATTTTTAAAATTTAAGACACTATGTAAATGTTTTATAAGGTAGTATAGATATAGATATATAGTACACTAGACTTATGGGGTGTCTTGTGTAATATTATTTTTGTAGCTTTATGTTTATGCTCGTTTTAATACGTTCAAAATTTTGAGCTTATGCTTATGAGCTTGTTTGTTAAAATAAAATGCATAAGCTCTTAGAATAAGCTTTACCTGAACACCCTTATTAGATTATATTTTATAAGTTTAAGCAATAATCTACAATAATAAGCTCGATCACCCACAGTCCCACACACCCTCTTAGGCCTTGATCGATGCGTGATACACTTAATTTACAGAATAGCTAGGGGTCGGTCGGCCCATACATGTGAGACATATTTAACGGTAAAGAACAAATATAAATGAATTTCAGCTAGTTTTCATGGCACCAAAGTTATTAAAATGCAAAGATAAATAATAGCACAACGTACTAAAGGTTATTAAAATAACGAATCATTTTGGTCATCTTGCAGCTAGCTTCCATGGCACCCAAGTCTAAACCACAAGAATATGATGCATTTGCGGTACGTTTTAACATCTAAAATTATTATTATTATTATATATGTATCTATATGTGTGCTTACGACATAAATGCGGAATGTGTTCTAATGAATGAATGTATTATATATATATATATATATATATTGCAGAGCGTCACCCTTAAGCTGGATCCTAAAGGCCCATGGCCAAAAATATATGATAAAGTTTTTAAAAGTTTTGAAGGTAAATATGTGTTTCTATTCATGTTGATAAAAGAAGGAATAAGTTTAATGACTTTGTTTGCTTTGTTTTTGATCCTGTTTAAAGTGGTAAAACAGTGCGACAAGGGAGACGGGAAGGTAACTATTAAAGGTGAAGTTGATCCATATAAATTTAATAAATGTATGGTAAAATTAGGAAAATCTTCAGAGATAGATTGGCAATTCGGAGAATGTTCAACAAATTTGGCTGGAAAGAAAAAAGAGGCTGCTCCAAATAATAATAACCAAGACATGGGACCAATATATCCATATTATGGAGGATATCATAACAATGGTTATGGCTATGATTACAACCATGGATTTTCTTATCCTACATTTGGAAGTAATTATGCTTATTATAATAATAACCATCTTGAATGTGGAGGGCATGCTGCTGATTGTGACTCATATCATATGCAAAAGCGTGATAATAATTCTACTTCAACTGCTAGTACCAAAAAGCCCACACATAAGTCGTCTTCAACTAGTACAAAGCCAGATAAACCTTCTTCGGTTAGCTTTAAAAAGCTTGGTCACAAAGAAAAAAGGGGCTGCTGTATAATGTGATTGTTTTTTTTTTTTTTTTTTTTTGAGTTGTTTAATGTAGTTGAAGTACTATTAATTAATGTTAGCACTTGTAATTGACGATGGAGTGAGGATTATAGATTTATGGACACATCATGATCAATAAGGCCGTTCCCCACTTCCCCGTCTACTTTTCATGAATTTGTATCGATCTGTTTTGAGTCCATCATATCTTACTTCGTGAGTTTATTTTTAATTTGTTCGGTACTATTAAACTTTTGTTGCTTAGACATGGAATTTGCTTGATAAATATATAGTTTCTGGTTACTTGAATCATCTTACTTCATGAGTTTATTTTTTGTTGGGTACTATCATCATTTTAACTAGAAGGTTCAAAGCCCCGCGTTGCGGGGCCGAAATAATCGTCGTTGCTTGTTGCTGCAGGTATTTGTTTTTTTATTGACATAATAAAAATTACAATATCGTAGATGTTTTTACTCGTAAAAATACAAATAGACACAATGTTAAAAAAAAAACTCAACAACCAAATAAAAGCAAATATATATTTATTTAAGAGCAATACTCCTACTATGTTCAAAAGTTGTTAAAGTTTGGTCTCCAAAAGTAAGAAACGAAAGCTTTAGTGTCAAAATGAAAGGGATGTCCATGCCGCGTTATGCCATGAATATTTTCTTTCCTTTTTAAGACAAGAGTAAAAAAAATATGAAAGAAACAAAATAATATATTTTTTTTAAAGACTAACAAAGTTAAACAAAAATTTCTTTAATAAAAATAACAAAGTCACAAAGAAGTAAAAAAAATATCAAAAAAAATCAAAAGGAACGAAATACAAAACTAAAAAAGAATGTAAAAACCAAAAAGGAAAAAAAACAAAATTGCACAGTGTTCCAATAATGATTCCCCCAAAAAAAAATAACAAAAAAAGGGTGAAGGGGAATCGAACCCGAGACTTATGATTTAAAGTCAAAAGCCCAAAGCCACTCCTACTACAAGCCTTTATATTAACCATTTTGCCTACTAAATATATATATTGATTATGTGAATAAAAACAAAATAGGCACTATTCATACCATACTATATTAATATAGTAATATAATATAATATAATGTAATGTAATGTAATGTAATGTAACGTAACGTAATGTAATACTAGGGGGTACAAACACCTCATTGCAGGACCGAAATAATCACTGTTGCATGTTCTCACTGTTATCTGTTTTCTTTATTAATGACAACAAAATAAACACAAATCGTAGATGTGTTTTCTTTTAACGTTAAAAAAAACTCAACAATCAAATAAAAACAAATATATTTTTTTAAAAGCAATACCGCAATCACGTTCAAAAATGATGAAAGTTTGGTGTCCAAAATTAAGAAATGAAATTTTTAGTGTCAAAATGAAAGGAATAGTCATGCCGCAGATATCTGTTTTCCTTTTTTAAGAACAAGATCCCAAGTATAACAAAGAAACAAAATGTTAGCAAAGAAATCAGAGGCTTAAAAAAATATGGTTAAAACAAAACCAAAGGGTTAAAAAATAAAACTTTGTTAGCGGGTCGCAGTTAGTATTCATGCCTAACCATTTTAATATAGTCTATAATATTATATAAAGCAAATGACTCTCCTCCCTCTTCTCAAATTATGAATTGATAACACTAAAATACCTCTTGTAACGCTCCAAAAATTTAAGATTTTTTTTTTTTGAAAGAAACATTTATATTATATATAACTCATTTATTTTTAAATTAATAAATATGTATTCAGTGAATACATACTTGTACGACTATACCAAATGCCAAATTTGTTACAAAATGACATCCGACAAGAAAAATTAGAAATTTCGACATGACCTTATCGTAAAATCTATTATTTATGCTTATTACTAAGCATCAAACCCTGTTACAGATATTAACTATTCAAAATACATTTGACCATAATAATCAAATTAAATATTACAAACAACCCGTTATATAACCATTTAATTGGGCGACATATCGAGAGCATACATTTAAAAGACAACGTGTACTACAATTACAACAACGGTATAAGTTTCTACCTTTCTAATAGCTTTAAACTTTTCAAGCTTACTTTCTTTACCAATATCCTTTAGCCAAGTATCACCTATAAAAAGGGTAGACAATTAAAAGGGTAAGCGGGAGCTTAGTAGGTAAATAATATATATAAGCATACAGTTTGCGGCACCATCATATTAATCATATCATTCAAATCATAATCAATATATATGAATCCATATAAATGCCACTAAATGCATCAAATCGTCACCCGACACCGTGGACTTTCAACCAATCACAATCAATCAATGTTAACATGATTTAGTATGTAGTTACTAAATCATGTAAACCTCGCAATACGTCACACACACACACACACACACACACACACACCTTGTACCACCTAATCACGATCAATCAATCATACCCGTCATTATCAAATTTTTAATCAAAAATCCTTTAACCCAACCCAAGCCAATTTGATTAAGTCATCTTTTTATCTTCAATGTCTTTTATATGTATTACATTCATTTCTTTTAGTTTGGTAAATTCATAATGCAATATCTTACTTATACTTATTACATACTTTAACCACTTATAATCTCATCCATGATGATATTGTAATATCTAAATCAATCCGCATACTTTTTCACTTGTCATTCAACATAAAAACTAATTATTTAACTTTCTGACCAGCGGTAAGTTTTAGCACATTTGACTTAAATTTTGAACTAGGACCTGAAACCAATTTCTTATGAAACTACACTTGTATACCTTTCCAACTATAGATTACACGTCTCCTATGGATTTACATTTTGAAAGTTATGAGTATTTCAAAATGACACATTTTCCATGAAAGTTGTTGTCCTAAATTTGGGATTCAACAAAAACAACCTTAAACCAACTCAAACCAATTTCTAATGCTTCCACTTATTAACCTTAACTTATATAACACTTAAACTACTGATTTCAACAATATTTAATATCAAACTAACATTATTTCCAT
This sequence comes from Asclepias incarnata, assembly GCA_025447715.1. NCBI lineage: Eukaryota > Viridiplantae > Streptophyta > Magnoliopsida > Gentianales > Apocynaceae > Asclepias > Asclepias incarnata. The sequence goes on from JAOEHQ010048626.1 coordinate 5,505, forward strand.
ACTACAACATCACTTTTACTCAACCTAAGTTTCTAGCCAAATCCTTTGATACTAACATTATAAACTTTTATAGTCTTCTATAACTTTGCTTTAATCTTGACAAGCATTCATAATTATCAGCATTATTATGTGTAACTTATAACATTAAATCAATATTTAAACTTATTTAGATTCATTGGCTCATAAACCCCCAAATTTATTTACTCAAGAACCTAAGTAAGAAAAGAAGAGATTATACCTGATTTTGGGCCAAAGCCTTTTCGTTTTTTTTAACTCTTGGCTAGAGCGCCCGGATTTTGACTCGGTTGTTAAGGAGGCTTTAAGGTCGTTTACGTTTTTTGGGCCTCCTGACTTGTTGTTAATGGAAATTTTTAAGCTTTTGAGAGTAGCAATTAAGGCTTGGAAGGAAGGAATTCGGAATAGGGAAGGAGAGGAAACAAGTAATGTATAAGCGAGCTAGAAGAATTAGAAGTGAAACAAGAAGATAGTGTGTTAGCAGAAGAGGGGGACTGGATCAGGTTGGAATGTAAAAAAAGGTTGGCTGAGATTGAAGAGTTTAAGGAGATGGATATTAGACAATGATCACGATGCAAATGGGCTTTAGATGGGAATGAAAACTCGAAATTTTTCACTGCCTAATAAACAATAGGAAGGTGAGTAACGGTATGCAGGGTCTTATGGTTGATGATGTTTGGGTCAACGAACAGGAAAAAGTAAAAAGGAAAGTTATGGAATTCTATAGACATAAGTTTAAAGAAGACAAGAAGAATAGGACTAGGTTAAATTGTTTCTTGGAGGCGCATCTATCTGATCAGGAGGGGCTCGATATAGAGGCGAGCTGAGTATCATGAATGATGAAATTAAAGAAGCGGCATTTGAGTATGGAAACGATGGGCCCCCAGCCCCGGACAGTTTCAACTTTAGATTTATTAAGCGGTTCTGGTGTTTGTTTGAAAGTGACTTTGGTAATCTGTTTCAGGCTTTTTATGAGTCTGGTGTAATTAATAGAGGTTGTAGCACATCTTTTATCACTCTTATTCCTAAGGTGAAAAATCCGAGAGACCTAGACGACTATCGACCAATTAGTCTGATTGGTATTATCAATAAAGTGATATCAAAATTTCTTTCAAATCGGTTGAAGAAAGTTTTGAACTTTGTTATCTCTCAGAACCAGACGACATTTATCAAAGAGAGACTTATTTTGGATGGTCCATTGATTCTCAATGAGATCATTGCGTGGGCCAAGAAAAGAAAAAAAGAGTTGGCTATTTCCAAAATCGATTTTGCTAAAGCTTATGATAATATGAACTGAAAATTCCTTGTGAATGTAATGAATCAGATGGGTTTTTCGAGGCGATGGTGTAAATGGATTCTTGGAATTTTATCATCAGCAAGATTGTCGGTTTTAGTGAATGGCTCGCCAACATATGAGTTTCAATGCTTTAAAGGTATAAGACAAGATGATCCTATTTCTCTTTTTTTTTCTTGATTATTATGGAATCTTTCTCGGGCATGTTGAAAAGGGCGGGGAAGGCAGGGGCTTTTAAGGGTATCTCTTTGCCTAATAATGGCCCATGCATATCACATCTTCTGTACGTGGATGATTGTATTTTGTTGGGTGAATGGTCTAGGGGTAATTTACATAATGTGAACCGGATTCTTAGATGCTTTTTTAATTATTCGGGTCTCAAAATTAACCTTAATAAGTCCAACTTTTTCGGAATTAGGGTTGGCAGTAACGAGGTTAGTAGTATGGCTGTTAGTATGCAGTGTAAAGCAAGTTCATTGCCATTTAGGCATTTGGGTATCATAATTGGGGCGAATATGTATAAAGTGGCGAACTGGAACTTTATTTTGAGATTTTCGAAGCTAGACTATCTAGATGGAAAGGGTTGTACTTATCGATGCGAGGATGGGTTACTTTGTTAAAAGCGGTGTTAGAGAGCCTTCCTACCTATTACTTCTCCATCTTTAAGGCTCCATGTAAGGTTATTGATGATCTTGAAGGTATAATGAAGAGATTTCTTTGGGGAACTGTTGGTAATGTAAGAAAAATTCATTGGGTGTCGTGCGATAGGGCCATGCCCCCTATCACTGCGGGTGGTTTGGGATTACGCAAGTTAAAGGATATGAATGTGGCGATGCTTATGAAGTAGGTATGGAGGTACAACAATGAGTCTGGCAGTCTATGGCAAGCTACAATCTGCGCAATTCATGGTGGTTATGATTTTAGTAGCAGGTATGTTTTCATATGGTCCAAATGGATTCCAAAAAATGCAATGTGTTTATGTGGAGACTCGTGTTGGATCGGGTCCTAACTCTAAACGCGCTACAGGCTCGGAATTGTAATTTTGATGATTTGCGGTGTGGCTTATGCTCGGATGAGGAAGAGTCTACTGAACATTTGTTTGGCACTTGTCAGGTGGCGAATGATGTCTGGAATCGTGTGTGCAGTTGGTGTAAGATTTCACCTTTTTTTAATATTTTTTTGATTAGTGACCTGATAGAAGTTCATGATCATGTGGGCATGGGAAGGCACTCAAAGAAGATTTTAAAAGGCATTATTATCGTGACATGTTGGTGTCTGTGAAAAGCGAAGAACGACTTCGGATTTTCAGAAATTCACGTGTGCACAAGAAAGATTATCACGAAAGTCAAAACATTAAGTTTATTGTGGTATATGTATAGGTCGAAAGCTAGGCCAATTAGACTAATGGGAATGGGGAAGCCTCGTTCAAGACTGAGGCACACCCTGCGGGGTGGTAGAGGAGGGCGTTATGCTCCGTTTTTGGCTAAAAAAGTGCACCACCACGCCCCCATTCCCATTCCGAGTGGTCTTAGTTGGTCATATTTATTTGTGGGCCTTGTGGCTGACATCTTTCTTCTTTCATTTCCTTGACATCTGTGTACCCATTACACCGAGTCTACTGTTCACATTGGGTTACGTTACTCTCGATTATCATTAGTAGGTCCGTATAGGTGTATCTTTTATCTTTTGTTACGTTTATAATTTATTAATTCGGTTTTCAAGTTTCTTTCATTCATATGTATATAATCTAAATCTAAATACTAAAGAAATTAATATATAAATATGAATGTGGTGGGTTTTTTTTTTTAAAGGTCAACTAAACAATTTATAGTCTGAACTCCGTCCAGGATAACCGGAGGCTAAAGGCTACCGTCAGCTGGCCTAACCCAGGGGAACAGAGCCCATGCCCGTTAGTCCCACGTTCCGGAAAAAACCTATCAACACGTCCGCCTATACGCACGAAGACAAACTAATGATAAAACTCGTTCGCTTACTCAAACTTAAACATGGGTCTTCTGCAAATCATTTTTGAAAGACTCCCATGTATTGTTGTTGAATGTAGTTGTTGAATGGCATTAGTTGTGTTGTTCATAGACAAACGACAGTGGATGGACAAGCGAGTGAAGGAGGGAAGTAATAATAAGAGCAAAGGCGTACATGTTTCTTTCTCACGCGGGTGGATATCTTCACGCCTTGGATAGCGCCACCATTTGCGGCTACACTTACACATTTGGTGGCCCACCTTCCACTATATTTTCAAATTGCGATTATGTGTCTATTTTAAAATTTTGTACTTCCTTAGTAGCTCAAGTGGTTGAGCACCAACTTTCTTAGTTGGAGGTCTCATGTTGAAACCTGGGAAGTACATAGGTTTGGAGGGCCTTTTCTGGAAGCAGCCTCTCTACTTAGGTAGGGGTAAGGTCTGCCTACATCTTAACCTCCCCCATACACCGTCAAAGTATTGGGGCTCAAAAAACCCACGGAAGACGGCACTGAACAGTTTCTTTCTTTTTCTTTCTTGTCTATTTTAAAATTTTGACAACTAGTATTTGATAATTGGGGAAGGTGAATATGGGGTTGTCCTTCATCTTTTCATATCTTAATATTTTAATCTTTAAAAACATGGAGTCCAAATAATTGATTTACTTTTAAAAAATTATTAAAATATTAACATGTGAGGAGTTCCTCATCTAAGCTTAAATGAGGGACAACCCCATATTCACTTTTGCATAATTTGGCAAGTTTTTTTATAATTATATTCCAACTCATCTTTCATCTAATTAAAATATAATCAAAAAAATAATATATTTTTATAGTATCTTCTAACTCAACTTCCATCTAATAAAAATATATTCATATCAAATAATAATAATATTTGAAAGATGCAAATTCATTGGCACCAAAACAACCGTCCATAATTGTAAAGCTATATTTTTAATTCAATAATCAATCTATCATCAATTATATGAATACTAGTTTTAATATCGGTACGATGTGCGGATTGATTATATATATCATACCATTGATTTTTTTCTAAACAAAAGATGGATAAATAATAAATAATATTAAATTATAAGTTAGATTTACAAATTAATTTAGATATTCCATATATTAGAATAAATAAATTTAATTTTTATATATTATAAATAATAATCTGTTGTAAATTATAAATTACCACAGAAAATAGGAGTGGTGGTGGTAATCTATAACTACGGTAACAATGAATAGAATAAGATTTTTAATATCATAATTTTAGTTATATTAGGTATCTATATTTATATATTAATTAA
>JAOEHQ010048627.1:0-10103 GCA_025447715.1 Asclepias incarnata
GTCATGTAGTTTTTTCTTCGTTGTATTTCGTTGTATCTTTTCTTTAGACTTCTTGTTCTTTGGTGATCTCTAGTACCTTGCTAGTAGATCATTTTTTATATAATTTATGCCGTTCTAAAAAAAATAAAATTAGTATTATTACCTACGTGTTGCAATGGAGAGTTAAATAAGATATAGAACTAAAACGGAGATTATAATTCGACTTTAGAGGAGAAATAATCTTTGGTTTCGACCGTAGTTGGAGATATGTTTTACAGCAGTTGTTACTTCTTTATAACTCCTATTAGCTCTAAAGTGACATTTAAGGACTTACGGCATCTGTTTCTGCTTTTTTTGCTGTTCCAATCTAAACTTTAACCATTATGAAAGCAAAGTTTTGCTATTTTGTAGAGAAATAGTTGGTTTCCTTGTCAAATGTTTGCAATGTAAATTCATTTAACAATGTTGTTTTTTTTTTGTAAGAATTGTCCACAAACGAAAATTTTCCGGATGAAAAAAATACAATGTATTAAAGTCTCTAATATTTATGTAATATTACAAGTTAGTTTAAATTAATCGGTTTTAGTTTATACATAAACTAACACTTAATTTATATCTTCTTCCCCAGTGATTCCCATCTGCATATTTTCTTCTTCCTTCTTCCCTGCCACAAGACACAACACACAGACACACACACATGTATAAACCAAAAAATATTTATATATATAAAAACGCAAACGCAAACCGGCCCCACAAACGGCTCATCTAGCTCGTCTTCCACATGAAGCCTTCCCCCACGATGCCCCCATGACGTCTCCGTGCCTAAGAAAGCTAAGAAATTTCCCCCCATAGGCGATCCCAACCAAGCGATTGATTCATTTTGATTCTGTTTTCTCACACTTTCTAAGTGTTTAAGAAGTCCATGGTCATCTATTAGCAATCTATTAAGGCAGTCTAACAGGTTTCTTTGTCGAAGTAACAACACATCATATAAAAAATCCCTCTAATGACAATTAATAGTATAATCAGTTATGTAGCATTTTCACCGAATAAAGAAGGGATCTTTTATCTTGGTCAGAGGAGAAATTACCAAACGTTTAACATTCCCTCGCGCTTGGTATCATTGAGGCTTTTATTTAAGAGAAAAAAGAAGACTATGTCTTCGCCATATGAAATATGAATATTTAAGTAATAATAACATGCCACTTTGAATTAGATATAAGAAAATTTTTTTTGATAACATTAGATATGAAGATTTATCTCTCTCATTCTATATTTACATACACATTATTATATCTTACAGCATACATGTGCATACAAACAGGAGTACTTCCCAATATTGATTTTTCTATATCTCACACAAAATACGAATAGAAAAGAAAAGGAACAGAAAACAATCCTCGACTATAACCAAGACACTTAACTAGCGCATCCATGTTTACCTATTGGTTTGGGCACGCGAGTAGAGGATCCTGATCCGACACGATCCAATCCACGCTGGAAAAAAACAAAGGCTATCGTATTGCATCTGCTCTGTTTTATAAAAGGAAAGTTAAATAGAAACCGTTCATCGTATATCCATTTGTTTTTTGTTTGTGCATAGAACCATATATCCATTGTAGTATGCGGTAACTCAAGTGTGTATCATGTTGATAGAGAACCTTGAGAGTAGTTGCGGAATCCCAGCTATTACCGATCCATACGTCTGCAAGTCATAGCAATATACTGATTAAGCCATATGATCAATTTTAATTGGGAAAATTCCATAAAAAAGTTACCTAAAATATGTTAATGATCAATTTTGACTCACAAGAGATTTCCCGGGCCGTATATGAGTTTTCACAAGAGTCCATGTGAAATTGTTAATGACGTATTAAGCCACGGTTGCATTTAATGGATGAAACTAACGATATTTTCTTTTTTGGTTGAATTTTGATAACGTAATCCTTTAAATAAATGAAGTCTAAAATCTAAATAAGTTACCTTCTTCAAAAAAAAAAGGTTAAAAGGTTATCTTTTTATGGAATTTGCTGATTTTAATTTCCAAGGAACTTCTTTTAAAGCATCGAAAAACCGAGTTAAACCATGATGAATAAAATATGATCCATTTTTAAGGATTTGTATTATCCAAAATTAGACCGATAATACTAAAGACACTTATAATAAGCTTTTGTTGTAACAATTCATGTGTAGAAGCATGAAATGATACGACCATATTAATTAATTTATTATAAACACAAGTTGTAATGCTAGCTGATGGAGAGAAAAGAAATGAACATATATATATATATATAATATAATATACCTGGGAACTTTGGTGAAGCTGGCACATTGGAACAGCTAGTAACTTGAAATTTTTAGGCACAACAAACTCCCGACTTGGTGGCAACTTCACAAGGTAGAGCTTAGTGCACTCCTACATACATACCCAAAACATTAATTAAGGAAGATACATATAATTACCATCTTGCATCAAAACCCCCCGCTAGCTTGCTTAATATATATAGTCGGTGAATATTTCACCTCACCTTGGGAGATTTACCACTTGAAGGTAAAAATGGGTAAGGCAATGTCTCGAAATCCGATTTCCACCATGTTCCAATACATTCACCGACCTAAAGATATGATATTAATTAGCTAGCGCATTCATTCATGTACGTTACTTCGCACAACAAGATAATAAACTGAAAATTCAACACTAAAACCACATATATATACCTTCCATTCAGTTCGGTGGCTATCATCATCAGCAGCAGCAGCAGATAGTTTGCTTAATAGTTTACGCTTCATGCCGTCGACATCTACAGGGTATATTAGCTGTAAACATTCGATGTACGTACAAATACATGGACATAACAATGCTTCTTTTTTTTTTTTAATATATAGTCAGCGATTTAATTTGAAGATCAAGAAGATAGTTTGTCACCTGATTCACCTGGTCGTAAGCGGCCACCAGGAAGCTTATAAACATAGTTTTTGGTTTGAAGCAACAACAAATGAGGATGCTTGAACAGTTCTACCTGATTTAATTAGCAGTTTCAATACACACAAAAAAAAAAGATGTAAAGTCTCAAACTCACCTACATATATCATCCAAGTACATGTTCATGTTAAAAATTCTTAGATGCAGACAGAGGGAAAAAATATTGACCATAATTCCAACATGATGTTTAATTTGAGAGACTAAATAGTATGAACTCAAAGAATTATGTGTGTTTTTTAAAGGTATATTGTCATTAAAGGTAACCCAAATTAAAATTGACAAAGTGGAGTACCAAAAAACTCTTGCTCATCTAAAAGAGTGAAATTAATTAAGTTCAATTCCCAACAAATTTAACTATGAATGAAAATTTAAAAATGTTACAAATTTAAGAGTCAAACTTAAAAAATTACAAATTTAAGAGTGAGGGTTAAAATTTTTACAAACTAATTATATATAGTTCAATCTGGAGTGAAAAACTAAACTCCTTACAATTTGTTTTAGGAGCAAATTAAAATATTTTTTGTTTACCTTAAGCCAGCCTTGTGAACTTTAACAATTAAACTTTAACAATTAGTCGTTACTCGCATAAAAACAGTCTAAGTTGTCACGTTGGGTTATTGTGTTTGGATAGTTGTTTTGATAGCTATATATTAATTATTGGTTTAGTTAATATCCGAATAGTATAGCAGATCGATCGATGGAGTGTATATATATATGTTGAACCTCAAATAAAGTTTTTAAAAGATTAATTACGTACGTACGTACCAATATGACAGCCTCAACACAAGTCCTCATTCCATGAACATCATAACTAATACATACATATATACATACATTATTAATAGTCAAACATTAATCAATTAATTAAAAAACAGTTATATATATTTATATATGCAAATTCAGAAATATATATGATTAAAAAACATTAATCAAATCCATTAATTATGATTAATTATATATATATATATATATATATATATATTGTAATATATACTTGGATTTGAGACGTAGGGCACGATCAGCTAAGCTTTCTTGATCATCACCATCATCCTTGAATGAAGAAATTAGTGGTGGTTTTGAAGTGAAGTAATAGTTACCGAGAGGGTAAATATCCACAACTAAATTATAATTACCATTTTTATCTCCTTCTTCTTCGGAATTGTTCGATCGATGATGATTAACAAACATTCTATTCTAGTACTGTTAATATGAAGGAAGGAAGGAAGCAGGAACTGTGAAGAAAAAACATAGATATATATATATGTGTGTATTTGTCAAAGAAAATATATGGCATATAACGTGGCAGCTGAAGAACAAGAATGGATGATGAGGTGGCGGGTTGAGAGATAAACGTCGGTGGGTGGACGGTGGTTAGCGTAGAACACGCTAGCCTAGCTAATAAGCTAAACCTTCCTTCCCTTCCTTCCTTCCAGAGGATAACGACATGTCGGCATCACCACCATTGGACTGGACTGGAGTAGTGGGCTTCTTTATAATACGGGCTTATATTAATTATATCAAACTGGGTGGTCCTATTATATTTGAGCCCACTTTGTTTTCTATCTTGGGTGTCTTTTAGTTTTATCTACCTTTCCCATTCCCGTATGATATTGGAAAATAAACCAGCAGCAGCAGCATCCTCTCTATCATTATTAGTCAATCTAAAAAATAAAAATAGTTCCACCCTCCCTCTTCCCTCCGGCTTCTTCCGTCGGACTGTTTGTGTTTAGGGTTTTCATATATATATACTTTTGAAAAGAAAAGAAAAGAAAAGAAAGCAAATTACAAGCAGCAATGAAGGTAGCATGGCTAAGATCGTTGGAAACATCACACCCAGACTGCGTGTGGGCTTGCACCTGGGTCCCGGCCACTGACAAATCCCCTGGACTTCTTCTAACCGGATCTCTAGACGAGACAGTCAAGCTATGGAACCCGGAAGACCTGACCCTCGTCCGTACAAACACGGGCCACTGTTTGGGTGTAATATCGGTGGCTGCACACCCATCTGGGAAGATAGCAGCATCAGCATCAATCGATAGCTTTATACGTGTCTTTGATGTTGAATCTAATAATACTATTGCTACTCTTGAATCCCCTCCTTCTGAAGTCTGGCATATGCAATTCGATCCCAGGGTATCTTCATCTCAATCTCAATCTCCATCTCATTATTTGTTTTTCTCATATTTATATATATTTTATTCCTACGATATAAATTGTGTGACAATGTCAAGTATGTAAAAAAATAAAATTGTTTCCTGCTATACTTCAAAAGGCTTACCTAATAATAAGTTCTTGCTAGTAGCCTTTTCTTTTGATAATTTAGGTGTGTTTTGTTTGAGGGTTTAGGAACACGGAACGATAACCAGAGTTGAACGACCCTGCCCTTGGGTAGGGCCGTAGGGGTAGGACTGTCCAAATCATAAATACCTCTCCTGTACTCCACACACTAGTGGTATTGGTTATTTATGTTGTCTGAATATAATTAAGGAGTTGGTTTTTAGGGATGTGTTTGACAAGAAACCCAATCTTGTTCTTCCTCGCACCAATTCTTATACCTATATTCATCCCATATGACAAAACTAAACACCTCTTAAGTTTATGAGGACGCACTATACATGACTTTCCTTAGCGACGGAATTAGACTAATTCAATTAGTGGCTTTTAAGAAACTGGTAACTTAAATCAATTAATGTGTGTTTAACAGGGTACCACTCTTGCTGTTGCTGGAGGAAGCAGTGCGTCAGTCAAACTATGGAATACTGCTGAATGGAAGCTTGTTGCAACTTTATCTATTCCTCGTCCAGAAGGCTCAAAGCCATCTGATAAAGGCAGCAACAAGAAGTTTGTTCTTTCAGTTGCATGGAGTCCTAGTGGAAGACAGCTGGCGTGTGGGTCCATGGACGGTTCTATTTCTGTGTTTGACGTACAACGCGCAAAGTTCCTTCACCAACTTGATGGCCACACAATGCCTGTCCGTTCTCTTGCTTATTCGCCTCTAGACCCACGAGTTCTTGTTTCGGGCTCAGACGATGAGCGTATCCATATGTATGATGCAGAAGGAAAGACACTGTTCTCTTCGATGTCAGGTCACTCTAGTTGGGTTTTGAGCGTTGATGTGAGCCCAGATGGTGCAGCAATTGCATCAGGCTCTAGCGACAGGACTGTGAAGTTGTGGGACCCTAAAATGAGGGCGGCAGTCCAGACCATGACTAATCACTCGGACCAGGTTTGGGGAGTGAAGTTTGAAGCCACGAGTGTTGGAGTTAGAGGGAGTCTACTTGCAAGTGTATCGGATGATAAAAGCATATCGCTGTACAATTATTCTTAGCCACCAATTCTCCCAAGTTTGTTTTTATTTTTCAGTTTAGCAAGTGAGGTTTGTTTCCAGAATAGACTTTAACCTGAACAAACCAAGCCATTTGTACTATGTTGCTGTTGTTGCAGGTAAGTTGTCATGATGAGTTGACTTGTGTTGATCAAGAGATTTAAGATTCATGGAGTCAGTTTGGTCAATATCTATGTCATCTGTCTGGTTGCATTATATTTTTATTAATCTTAGTTAAATTAAATTATAATCCGTATAATTAATAAGTTTATTAATAATTAATAATATGAATATTACGACTGAAAAAAATGTGCATCTTTGATTGATTGCTGCGTTTGTTTTTGATGGATAAACCATGGTATGTTGTATATGATTAGCTACTTAATATCTAGTCTTGAAAAATGAATGTCCGTTAGGAATTTATATTTTCGACTAAATTCTTGTTTGTAAGTATCATTCTGGATTTCCTGAAATCGCATGGTTTTTTCTTGTTAAAAAGTTGACCCTGTGTTTCTGCCCTTTGTGCATTCTCTACCTTCGCTCTTTGCTTGTGCAGCAGAGTGCACACAGAAGGTTTTACGAGTCTATGGGAGGGATATCTTTGCCTGCATTATTTACAAATTGAAATAAGAGCAAGTTTGTGCCTTATATGAAGAAAGGAGAGACACTGAATCATTTTGTCTTTAGAAAGGATGTGCTCATTTTATATCAACTTGATATGTACCTGTTGTATATAATAAGAGGTAACAGTTTCAACTTTCAACCATTCTATATGAAACACAGTCAATTCGGGTGTAGTTAATCATAACGGATCAAATGGGTAAGTCGATAAATCTGGCTATGAGGAAAGATGTCTAATTGGTTGAACCAGTCAATATTTACCTGAAGGGCAATCAAAAATCAAATGCTTATAACTTCGTCTGCTTTAAAATTTGTATTATCTTAAATCGTTTGATGGGCGGACAAACCCAATTCAGTGTGAACAATTTTGATTTTCGAACTTCAAAATAACTACTTTTGACCCAAATTCTAAAATTACATATGTTGACCCGAGCTTATAAATTACGTATTATGACCCGGACCAATTTTGACCCGTTAATTAGTCCAGTGGACCCTCGGTGTTGCCATCTGTATAGATTATGTTGGTCAATTGTCAGCATTATATTTGTTTCCTTGCCTCTAGTTCAAAACCTAGAGTTCACTTCTGCTATCTTAGTATTTTGATAGAAGCATGATGTATGAAGTCTGAAACTGAGCGTATTATTTCTTCCATTGGTATGAATTCTCTTATCTATTAATACATGCATGTACCTATATATATATATGAGATCTGCCTCCAGGGGTACTTCACTCTTTACAACATTAAATTCTAGCATTTCTGTATCGTGTGCCACTGTCTTTCAGATGAGGTTTATAAATTTGTTGTAAAGGTTTTTGATTTCTTTTTATTGTCAACCTCTTAGTGTTGGAAAATGATAGAAATATTTGCAGAGATCACTCGGAGCCTAAATCAGGGATATGTGCATAGATTAGTACATACACTGATGCTCTAGAGACACATTTTTTATATTGGGTACAAACCAAGTGCGTGCCACATTAGAACTTAAAAAAAGCTCAAAGCATACATAATATGTATCACATTTGATCAAAAGAAATAGACTAGGTACCAGTCTTGTTTTTTTCTTACAGTGTATTGATATACAAGAAGACTCGAATAAATATGTTGTTGTACTTCAATTATGTAGTTTAGATATGAACCCAGTCCAAGTTATTTATGTTCTGTAGATTATTTATAATGAGTACATTTATTTGGATCAAAACCTTCCAATGGAATTATGAACCCAGTCTAAGTTATTCATCTTTGTAGTATCGTCTTCCCCATGAACTTCTTGCCGTCTCGAAACTTGTCATTCATTCCAAAATCAAAATCTCTATAATTCATATAAGCTTCTCTTGGAAAATCTCTATCTACACGACCAAGAACTATGATTATTCAGGTAGCAGACAAAAAATATATTAATCTAATATTTTTGTTAATTTTTGTTGCTCATGTATCACCTTTCCTAATTCTTCTTTTGATGAATTTATAGAGAACTCCAGAAAATGGGAGTGCTCGAAATGGAGAAGCAAGGGTGGCTACACCTGTAAGTATACTTAAATGTGCTTGCATAGACTCCAAAAGATAAGTTCAGAGGAAGAGGTTGAATATCCCTTGTATTTTTTCATGTGTTTTGGGAGACGGCAAATGCAGTGACGGATCTAAGATCAAAGCTTAGGGGGTCCTTGAAACCTTGACTCGAAGTCTTGGTTAAGACGCAAAATATAATGAATCGGGTCGGGTCAAAAATAACATAAACCATAGATACAGTAATACTATTAGGATGCAAATAATGTTTAATAATTTAATTTATTTCATAAATTTCAAATCAAGAGAAAGCTAAGAGGGGAGAGTGGGCGTGTGTGTGAGTCTGTGCATAGTCTATGAATAGTTTGGCATAATTTGTTACGTTTTGGACTTGTTTGTAGTAAAATTTTAATCCAAGGTAGTCCATCATATTTAACAAGGAGGATCCATCAAATTTTTTATACAAGGTCTTCGAATTTTTTTTGTAAGGGTGGTCCAATGACCCCTATGAGTAGTAAGTAGATACGCCACTGGGCAAATGTTTTGTCTAATTCGAGAGAGCCCAAGTCCTAGGAGAAACCACAAAAGTCCTTAAACGAAAGCAACAAGTGACTACGTTAGTGAATTCTGCAAAATTGTATTCTTGGAAGCTAATTGATGCTATTTCTAATTTATGTTTTCTTTTTTTTCTAATTTGTTGTTTACCTTCCATTTTCAGGAGAACCAGGATCTGCCTATCAAGTGTATCACACAAGATCTTGGATTCTGGATTGGCAAACCAGTTGCTGCTTGTTTGATATACAAAAGCCTTCTTCATTGGAGGTCGTTTGAAGTTGAAAGAATTACCGTGTTTGACCTGATTCATTGCTTCAGCTAAGTACTTCAGATGTTTTCTCGTGCTTTGGTAGATCCACAATATGAGAATTGAAGCTCATTTTAAACTTTGTGTGTTAAAGGACTCCAGGATAGTAATGATGGTGTTGGCTTACTGGTTATGCAACACATCCACATTGCTGACACTACTACTTCAACACACCCTTGAAGCAAGTGGAGCAGCCTCAACAAAGGTGGAGATCATCGTCAGCCTCACTTTTTGGAAGAATGTCACAAGTATGATCTTAATCATATGTTTTTTTTGAAAATTGACTATCATTCACAAATCCTCACCACCAAGTGGTAAGGCCAAATCCAACCTATTTACAACATATCAAAATTGAGCCACTCTTCCAAACTAGTAACAATGTCTTTCCTTCTATTTCTATACCAAAAAAAACTAATAGACTTAATCTCCCAGATGATCTTGTCAATGTTGATATCACCATTAGCAAACTTCTTGTCATTCTGACTCTTTCATATATTCCAACAAGTGATGAACACGATGCCCTTCAGAATTTCCCTCTTTGTCTTGCTGAGGCCCGGGACTGGTACCACACTTCCATCCCTCTTTGTCTTAGAAGTTGGATAGATGGTGCAATTAATCTAGTAATATTTTTATTAAAAATGAAAAATATAATTTTCAAAAAAAATCTTGATTTATTTTTCTATATTTTGAGAAAATGTTACAAGTTTTTCATTTATGTACGCTAACATTTGGTGGTGTATCCGAATATGTTATGTTAGGCCTTCCGTAGTAAGGATTACAAGAACACCCTATTCTTCCAGCCACATCATCGCCACATCAGCTTTTCTCT
>JAOEHQ010048628.1:0-10102 GCA_025447715.1 Asclepias incarnata
CCGCCGCCGTGAGGTCACCGGAGAAATCACCAAACACCATTTTAAATCATAAACAACACCATCTACACTCACCCAACGCCTCCTTTCACCTAAAAATCAACCCCGCATCACCTCACCACCACGTCACAGGCGCGCCACCACCACCTGGACTGCCGCCGCTGCTGCTTCCCTCCACCAGGTTGCCGCCGCCGCTGCTGCCCGCCACAGGTTGCCCCCGCTGTTGCTGTTACACCACCACCCGGTGTTGCTACATCACCACCAGACCACCACAACGCCGCCACTCCACTCTCTACGATCATCTTCATCATCCAAAATCAAAACCCATCACCTATCTCTTACCATTTTCGGGTATATACAAAACCCACCAACAAAACTCTATTTATTTATTTATTTATTTATTCTTTATGGTTGGCAAAGTATTTTGGGTGTCTAACCCTTGGTTTTAGACACTTGAAAGCTTGGTAAAGTATTTTATATACTCCATATGGCAGTAGATACTCATGAAAAGGAGAATGGATAGGATGATGGAATTATTAAAATTGTTTGAGAATTTTTTTGTCATGAGTTGTTAATAAACAATTGTATAAAAGAGGTCTCGTGGGTTTGAATACTTGTATATATGTATATGTGTGCTCAAGTAATTATTCTCAAAAAGAAAAGAATGATAAAAATTAAAGAAAATTTAATTTCTCTTTTGTTTTGAAAAAGCTAAACTTGAGATTAAAAACATTTGTATATATGTTTTTTAAATAAAATTTTATAATGCATTCGGTGGTGAAAAAGGTTCAAAATTTTTATTTATTTATTTATTTACTTAGCTATTTATTTAAGTAATTACTATTTAAACACATTAATTAAGAGAAACATATATTCTTTGTGCATTAGGTTGACATCATACACACACTTGGAACTCACTTGCATCTTACTTCCACGTACCACTTACTAAGGTGAGTTTTCATAGCCCTACTTTGCCTGATATATTTTTGGGGTGAGATACATGCTCTATGATTTACATGTGAACACAAGTGCTTAAACTAGTATACATTATTTGTCTAAGTTGTATTGCTCATTTATCAGTCCTCCTAATTGTGAAACGTTAGTCATGGATTTTAAGCGTGAGTATGTTGAATAGTACTATTTGGGTTGACACCCCCATCCGGGTTGGTAGCGCCAACTTGACCAGTGAAGGTCGAACGGATGCATGCATACTTGAAAACTATAAGTACTCAGAGCAAGGTACTTGTTGAGGCAAATTACAATAACTTGTCGAGCTTCATTTCATGAGCTTAGTACAAATGTATACTCTATTTCTATAGCATTGTAGTAAGACAATGGCTACTTAAATCTTGTGATTCATGGATAACTTTTTGCTATTAAACCTGCGAAGCTCACCGACTTTAGGTTGACAAATTTTAGCATGTATTCTTAGGTGACTAGACGATTTGCTTTGCATGGATTACTTGCTGTTGTAGGCTACTTGAAGGAATAGCCCAACCCTCATACTTTAGGAATGATTCGTCAGTTTGCTAAAGTCTTTATCTTTAATTATGTTTATTAAATAATCGCTAGTGTTTTCAGGAACAAATTTCTTTTTCGAATGTTGTACAAAAATTATGTTATTTCCAAATAAAGTTTAAAACGACAACGTTTAGTAGTCGTTCATTATATCTTGTGTTGTGATCTCATGAAAGTCACTCCCCTTTTAGTATCCCATATTTTGGGGTGTGACACTTCGCCTCCACCACCACACTGCCACTACTACCGCCGTCGCTACCATCATCGCCGTCGCATCGTGTGAACGTCCATCTAGTATATATATATATATATATATATATATATTATACAAATATACCACCATTCACTCATAGTATTTAGGTTTTCATTTATTATTTTCGTTTATTCATTTTATAAAATTTGGCTTTTTAATTCCAAATCTTATATGTTATGTGTTTCTTTTATGTTATGCGTAATTAGTAAAATGGTATACACATTTATTATTAGTAAATATTCATTAATAATAATAATAGAATATATTAATAATAATATAACATAATATAATATAATATATGGTAAGTATAATATTTATACCGAAAGAAAACATAAAGATGTCACATAGATAAAAATCCTATGTGACAAGGCTAGAGAATAGCCACATAATCACTTTGAGTCTTTAAGATATAGATTTATATTAATATAGAAAGATAAAGATATAAAGATTTGTCTTTAATAAATGGTTTATATTATCACAATTTATTATATTATTTTTGTTGAAACTTGATATTGTTTATGATCTGACTAGAAGTGAGCCCGTTCAATACACAACAGCCGAATATGTTTTAAATTGTTTAGCAATTAATGAGCCAATGACACACGACTAAATGATTTTTATGATTTAAAAAGCATCGTATGCATACTAAGTTGTCGAAATAATTGCTTAAAAAATTATTATAACATTTTTTTCCCAAACATCTTTGACTTTTTATTCGTTGTTCTCTTGTTTTGGCCCATCCAGGGTATAACTTTTGGCTACTCCACTGGGCTTGATTGAGTTATAAGTAAAGCATGGTGAAGAATGGCTAAGGATAAATAGATAACAAGGCAGTCGACATTATCCTATCTATGGATACATTTCATGACTGGTAATTAACATACAACAATAAAACTACTCAAATCAAGTTTGAAAGAAAAAGATAGATTTTTCATTGAATAACTTTTGCCAATAAATACAACTAAAATACTAATTAACAATCACCAAATAGTCTAGTGGTAAGGAGACATGTTTCCTCACAAGAAGTTTCAGGTTCAAGTCCTACCCTAGGTATATTTAGGGTGGGGTATTTAATTTCTACTTATGATGGGCCTAAGCGAGTTTTTCCCTCCAGATATCTGGGTGATAGGGGTTTTTCATCAAAGAGTTTAAACTAGGGATCTATTCTGCGAGGGGGCTCTATAGCGTGGATTCGGTTAAGACAACAGATGTTAGATCTCTCGACATTCGCGAGTAAGTCACGCCTTAAAAAAAAAACTAAAATACTAATTACAACTTGCACGATCTCACAAACTCTAATACTATTGGATAAAAAGGCAAAGACGTGGTTCATCATCCCCATGAATTTCACCAACATCAAATATATCAACCACGCCAAATCCATGCACATGTAATTAATTATAATCCTTGCTTGTTGAAGTTCATATTTTTCATCAAATTTGAAGGCTATGTTACTTCTTGATGCCCAATTTGAGTGCAGGGGCTTTTGTTTAGACGTTGTGGGTTCCTCCTATGGAGATAATGATCCGTCAGTAATCTCAATTTGCCATTTGAAAAAAAGAAAGAAAGATAACTTCCTCTAAGCAACCCCTTCAAGTATAGGGCAATTACATCTTGTGAAAATTTTCGTATTTCGTATTTCGTATAGATTTGTGCTGGATAAACCACTGGGCTTGATTGAGTTATAAATTTTGACTTTTTATTCGTTGTTCTCTTGTGAAAATTTGTTTCAGGGGTAGCGAAATTTGTGCTGGACGTGGACTGGATTATCTTCACACTGGCATTGGCACCCATCACGGAATCATACATCGTGATGTGAAAATTTCAAACATTCTTTTGGATGAAAATATGGCTGCTTTGATTTCAGATTTTGGTTTGTCCACAATTGGCCCAACTAACCAATCAATATCATTCGTTGATGCTAGTGCTAAAGGTACATTTGGGTATTTGGATCCAGAGTATTTCTATACTGGAAGACTGACAAGGAAAACAGATGTATATGCATTTGGGGTCGTATTGTTTGAGTTGCTATCAGGGAGGTTGCCGGTGGACATACGTTATGGTGAAGATCAATGTAGTTTGGTAAGGTGGGCTCAAAAATGTCTAAGGGAGCGTAAATTAGATCAAATGGTTGATTCTAATATCAAGGGAACAATTTTGCCCAAATGCTTAAGGGGATTTGCCAAAATTGCAGGCCATTGTTTGCATAGCGTCCCAAAAGAACACCCTACCATGACTGAAGTTGTGGCCTCACTTCAGGCATTATTGCAACTATGCCAGTTCATCGGGCCTAACTGGATTCACTTGGAAGATTCACAAGTATCTTGTTTCTGAGACTAAACAAATAGTGGCTGGAGATCTAATAAATTTCACATATGGTGAAATGGCACGTGTGACAAACGTATGCTTGGGCAAGGATAATAAAAAGACATATTCCCCATGTAAGGATGATACCGGTTTGCCCGTTGTAGTTAAGAAACTTCATCGGTACAAACATCTAAGTCTAGGAAAGGCCGATAAAAGCATATACTATTTTACCCTTTCTATCTTTTACTTATTCGTCTGGATTTACTTTTCCAACATTTATTTATGAACGCATAAATCTATAACATTCCAACTTGTAGGGTGTCATACTGTCATTGCATTATTTTTGCATATATTCCTTTCATGAGATGCAGTTGTGACACTCGATCGCTTTGAATGCAGTTTGAGCTAGTAACGTTAATAAGACACCATCATCCAAACCTTGTTAAACTCATAGGATACTGCTTGGAAGGTGGAAAGCTCTTACTTGTGTACGAATTGCATGACAGAAACCTTGATGAGCTCCTTTGTAGTGGTAACTGGTAAGTAGCCCAGTCGCCCAGATATAAATCAAATCTGAAAACAATGCAAGTCTAATTGAGAATTCATCATTCATGTGTTGTAGGAGATGTAGCACGACTTTCGTTGGCTACGAAAGTGAAAATAGCAGTAGGAATTGCTCGAGGGATTGTTTTCTTGAACAAGATCGAAAGTGTCAGTGAGTCTGAGCTATATAGACACAAGATAATGCTCGATGAGGTACATTCTGAGATTTTTCGCTATTTGCATTAAATATTACGAGTAAATTTTTAATAATACAGAAAGTAAGATGATAACTATTTATCTCATTTGTGTATTTCACTAAAAGCAGTCAATATATATATATATATATATATTGCCAAGAGGTCTTAGAGGCCTCACAATGCCTCATCATCCTCTCGTCATTGGCATGTTATTCATTGGATGTCGAGTCAAAACCATTAGGTGTCACTCATCGTTTCATCATCGGGTGACTTGTGGTTGGAACTACGAATGAAAAAGTGTTTGCTTTTTGTTTTCTCTCCTCTCACACAAACATTTATTTAATGGAAAATAAGTGGGTCCAAGACTAGTGGTTGGTTAGTGATGCATTATGGATGTTATAAGGGATTAGTGGTTGCTCTTAGATTGCAATAGGAAATACCCGTCCTCTAGCACAAACACAGTACAGTTCCAATTTTCCACTCACATGTGAATGTACATAAAGGACTTTCACTAAGGATTCATACCTTAGTTTACCAAGTTATAAGTAAACCGGTCCTTTGAAGGTCTATGACTCGCGACTCTATCATCAATGGAGCAAGTTTTGACACTACTTACACTTTATCATACGAGTTTAGATGGTGATTCTGATAGCGAAGAAACTTCACTCAAAGGGGTCAAGTTATTGCTTGCTGACCGCCCATTAGATTAAGAATACACAAATATGAGATTAGAACAAAGATTTCTAGGTTATTGTGAGCCAGTTCCCACAATTATAGCAAACCTGGAGGTGGTTCCTTGCCATACTTTTACTCTGTTTTTTTAAATTATATATTTGACAATTGACACCGTGTCACCGGTTTTAATGTATCTATGAACCTATAAAACTTGCAGGATTTCACGGCGAAGCTTTCAGATTATGACATTACTAAGTTAGTAGACGGTCACTATACACCTGCACGTCCGTATGCTGAAAGGCATCTTGTCTTCTATTATCCTGGGTGTGGTAAGTTACTTCAACTCGTCTGAAATTACTACCCCCTAAAATAATACGAGTAATAATTATAAAAAACTAACAAACCAATGAATAGCAAAGCTTTCATTAGTTGTAGTTTGGCAAGGCAATTGCATACATCTGAACAAATACCATACCATTTTTTAGAACAATTGCTGCTACGGAGCAATCTCTCTGGATTTGAAGTGGTATTCGCAGAGATTCTAACAGAGAAGCGAATCTTCCTTGACAATGAAAAATGGTTGGAATTTGGAAAAAACTCTTACTACTATGATCTTGCAAAGGTATGTTTTAGAAGATGCAATGAGATGGATTCAGAATCACGGATGATAACAATCTTGAAGGACAATGAGAATCTCACACAGAAGATTTGAATGACGACTTGGTTGCTTGATATATTGACCATACTTGGTTGGCGTAAACATGTTATGAACTTGCAACGAAAGTTGGTCTAAAAGCTGATGTAGTAAACGATTTCCTGAAGTATGCGCCTTTCAAGTAAACAACCTATTAGGCTATTAGCAGAGCATTTCTTGAGAATGCAGTACAAGTTTATAAACTGAAAATGTAGGAAGCATTATTTGATAGAGTACTGGTAAACCTTACTTCCTCTTTAAAGTTCGTAGGTTTTTCCATTGTATTCATAGAACTGAGATGGCTCTCGTTGAGGGCTAAACGAAACAAGCATCAAAGAAAACTCAGCAGCACGGAGTGGGTACCCCTGCGTTAGTCCCAATGAGTAGGCTGCCAGTTAGAATATATATACAAGTCATAATTCAGTTCAACGCCAAAAAATAAAAGTAATTTATTGTAAATCAAGCTCGTACATAAAAATAAAACTTGGTTTTATTAAATTTCTTATAGTTATGTAAAAAAACATATTTCATAACCGAGACAAACCTAAACAAATATTGTCCCGAATTCAACCTCTTTGAGTACGGAAATCACAGAACACAAACCATTCTGATAACCACAATCAAGTTACATACTTAACATTCTTTGTGACGATTTGTCAAACAACTCAAGTGCACGTTATTGGAGACACAATCAATGAAATATAGAATTTTGTGGTCGCTTGATTCATTTGTCCCCACGAGGCCGCCTGGAGAATATTTAAATTTGATATTCATAATCGAAAACCAGCAGTTCAGGTACTTGTTGTTCACTTAAAAAGGATGCAGCCGGTGACATTTAGGCAAAACCAACCACTCGAAAACGTTGGCAGCAATCTCACAACAAGAAAACAACGCTAACGCAATGGTTAAGTAATAACCAGATTGGTGATACGGGTAAACATCTAACCTATCTTAATTACCTTTCAGAATATAGATGGATTGCTGAAGGGAAGGATCGGCTTCGCCGAGGTACAAATAGGACTGCTGATATAAAACGACTAATTTATATCCATCCAACGTACATGTGACGAGGTGTTTTATCTAAGAATGCTTTTAAGTCATCAGGTAGGGTGTCAGACATTTGACGATATCAGAACAGTGGGTGGAAAGTTATATCCTAAGTATCGTTCAGCACGTGAAGAATTAGGATTACTTGGTGATGACGAAGAGTGGACGTATGCCTTTGAAGAAGCCTCTATTTCTGCATCTGCCACAGAGTTGAGGTCCCTGTTTGCCCGTATGTTGTTATATTGTGAAATTTCAAATCCTCTTGCTTTAGAAATAGGAGATGGTAGCATTGGTAGGGATGACCCAGCTGATTCCGTTGATTCAAAATGGGTGGATATACCAAACGGGTATAGCCTACCCGATGGTAACGAAGCTCTCACAAATCTAATACACTTAGTATATTCTTCCGAGCACCTTCAAAATCCAATTGCGACTGCATTTTCTGAAAACGCCATCTTCTGTCCAAAGAACGAGACTGCAATGAGATCAACACACTCTTACTCAAGATTCTACCAGGACCAACAACATATCAAGCACTGATTCAATTATTCTGTGTCCAAACGACAAAGGAGATACAGAAGTTCTTTACCCATCTGAATATCTTCATTTCCTGGAGTTCAGTGGTTTCCCCAGTCATTCTCTTGAATTAAAAGTTGGTGCCCCAATTATCTTACTCCGAAACATGAATCAAATGGCTGGGCTTTTCAACAGGCCAGAATGGTTATTACACAACTGTTGCCAAGAATCATCCAGGCTGAGGTCATAACCGGAACACGTATTGGCCTACTTATGTAACTAAAGTATATTAATGTAAATTTAACAAGTTATGCTTTTACCACATCGCGCGGGTAGAACTTCCTCGTTTATATACAAAACCAAACTATTGATTTTTGGAAGGTTGAATTTGCTTTAAAAAGTTTGCTAGCATTTCCTATCCATTACCATTGGGCCCCCTCCGTTTTTCCGTTTCGTAGTGTTATTTTTTCCGTATTTCGTTCGAAAAATTATTTCCCTTAGTATTATTTTGTGATCCCATGACTTTCGGCTGACTTTTTTCAAGATCCGCCACTGTCCATTACTATACTGGACTTAGCGTTGTTTTTAGCACATATGGAGGGTATTTTGATCACGTTAAACTCCTTTCTACCGGTAATAGATTACACTGACGTTTGATGGTTAAGGAAAGAATTAACATAACCAAAAACACAACTTTATAATGATCACACTGGCCTGGCCGTAGTACGTGATAATCTAAGTGTGATGATTCTAACACACCGTGCGTGATGAAGCTACCACTCCATATGGTGTTATCTAATTCTATCTTGTTCATTTGAAAACTATATAACCAAAATTTATATAAAAAAAAAAAAAAAAAAACAAGAAACTCAAATTAAAGTTTGGTTCAGACTTGTGGAATTATCGTTCAACCTATTAATACCATTTTTGAAATTTCAAAGAAATAAATTTTTGAGAGTGTGTTTAGTTGCAACAAAACTTATTCATTTTCCATTTTTATTTTTTAAAAAAATGAAAAGGGTTTTCAATATAAAAATTCTTTTAGAAATTTTTAAAAACGTGTTTAGTTGCTATTTTGGGAAATACAAAGAGTATCTCACTTCTGAAGTAAAAATTATATAAAAACTATAAAAAAAAAAAAAGAGGTTTCTAATGGTCGGGTAGTTATGGGGTGGGTTATTCAACGAGCACCTAATTTCATTAGAATAAATCTCAGCCACTTATTTTCCCCTTCTTCTTCTTTCCGTTTTATTTTATTTTTTACCTTTGGTTTTTCAAATTTTTTTTTTTTATTTTTTTTTTAATAAAAACCCATACCAGAAAAAAAAAATTCCGATGATAATACGATATGGGCTCGCCCTTAAGGGTATTAATAAGAGTTAGCTGGTAAGGATGATAGGTTATAAGGGGTGATCGGTGATGGGGTGATCTACCTAACGGGTTCCGTCCTTATCCGTCATGGCTCCCCCTGTAGAATTTTTATTTTTATTTTTATTTTTTAATGATTTTTTATTAAAAAAAAATGATAAAAAAAATCAAAAGGGAATAAGAAGACAGATAAAATGAATGACTGAGATTTTTTCATTGAAATTAGATGTTCTGAAATTAACTTTGATCGGGTAGTTATAAGCTGGAAAATAGAACGTATTGTTTTCATTGAAAATTATTTTGAAAACTATATAAAAACTATAATGAGTTTTCTAATGGATAGTTATAAATTGGAAATAGAATACTTTGGTTTCAATAAAAATTATTTTAAAAAAATCATATTTTAACACAGTTTAAGTTTTTCATTTTCCTTATGAATTTTATTTTTAAAAAAACACTTTTAATTATCTATAACTAAACTCACCTAAAATTCTAATAACATGTTTTAGTAATTCATTTACACTATCAAGTTGTACAATATATATTTACATTTTTGAATACACAAGAGAGAGCCAAAGAAGATGATGCACCCAATAACATCATAGTAGCATTGCTATCATGGTCCAATATAATATAACTAGTTATTAAATTATTATTATGGCAGGTCTTTGTCATCTTCCAAGTACAACAGTAAACACCTAAAAGGAATCATTGCATTCACCACCATAAATTTTTAACGATGATCTGTTACTTGATTTTTGACTTTTTGATCTGAATAGAAATTGAATGGTTGGGTATCTATACAATGGAACCGCAAAACATTGATAAAAATTGTGACAGATTGATGTGGATGTGACAAAGGTTAAAAGAGGCCGGTCCCAACGGCACCAGTTCAACCTCGTTCTCAAAACTTTTTCACCTCGTTCTCAGAAAACCAATATTACCATCTCCTCGTTCTGGCCTCGTTCTCAAATTCTCCCCAGAACG
>JAOEHQ010048629.1:0-10101 GCA_025447715.1 Asclepias incarnata
TTTCGTCCTCTTTCAATAGAGATGCGACTCGATATACTTTTGACGACTTTTTAATTTTCATTTTTTTTTCGTACTTATACATGTGTAAGTTATATACCTTACACATGTGTAAGTATTCAACCACCACCATCCCTTGGATCGCCTCCCATCAAATCTAAACTATTCCCAGATGCGTCCGGTTTCCAACCCCTCTATAAATGCCTTAAGGTCTACGACCGGTAAGGGCGAAGCCACCCGAAACGGCGTAGCCGTTCGATTAAGGGCTATGCCCGTACCGTCACCATCCGTTTTCAACACATAACCCATAGAAATTATATTTTTTTTGGAATGGGTTTTTGTTAAAAAAAATCAAAAAAAAAAAATACATACCAAAAAGAGGAGAGACAGAGGGGAAATGTGTGACTGAGATTTGTCCCTTAGTTTTGACCATTTTTCTTGTTTTCAAATGATTACATCCCTATTTAATACCCCCGAAACTTCCTTTTATTTTTATTTGATTAATTTTATACTAGAAGTGTGTCCCTACACTACCGAAGACAAATGTGTTTTAAATATTTTAGTAAGAATATACAGCTAAAAAGTTGAAGATAGTGACGTCCGGCATTCGTAATAATATATTAAAAGTTGACTTTCTATTTGAATTACTTTTACATTGTTGACTTTTTAATCTATAATAATATATTAAAATTTTGTTTTAATTAATTGTATTTTGTTTTGACTAATTAATATTATATTAAATTTAGTTGTAGTATTAAATGTAAGATTAAAATTGAAATGTATATAAAAATTAAAATTTTAATATAATATATAGATATAGATAGATTATTATTATCTTTTAATTTTATGTTTAGTGGTGTATATATTGCTCCCTCGACGTCAAATAACTTTATATCATCAACAATATGCACTTGAAGAGAAATACATACAAGTTAAACTTTATTTAAATAACAATTTTCTCATCTATTTGATTTGATGTTTATTTAAATTTTATCAACAATATGATGAATCTTGTTTATCAATTAACAATAGTTTTGAGGCGGTTTCAACGTGGTAGCTGCTAAGACTATAAATTTAGTTTAAGCATATTAAATAGTAGTTAGTAAACTACCAATCGATCATAGATCAACTGCTACCGTCACCATGTGACCACAGATGAAGGCTGCAAGTCACAGGTTCAAACCTTGCTAAAGGCAAGTCGACAAACTATATCTTGTGATCCATGTGTGAGAATGGTGAGTCACCGGACATAAGTTCTATGCGGTGTGCGCTCTGGGTACCAAGACGATACATGAGATCAGAGGGTTTCTACCAATTTACCCTTTTTTAGTAGTTCGTAAACTAATGTTTTAAACATGACCATCATCGGATACTGTTTGATCAGGAACCGATGATTATAAAAAAAATTAAGGGAGTACTTCTATTGATTTGTGTTGCATAGAGGCTAGAGCTAACAGTTTGTTATTAGCATTTCTTTAAATATAATACACGAAGTAATAATGCGCAAACTAGTAGTAGTAAGTGTTTTAGTTTTGTAGTTAAACACTTAAACGAATCACATTAAATCCTTTATTAAAGGAAATCATTGTGAATTGTTCTTTTCTTGTTTATATGCATTTTTAGCATATATATATAATATATGTCAAATAAATAAACAAATCAAACCATGGAAAGAATGGTGTGTCATTTGCCTTTGTATCAAAAGATCATATTTTTTTAACTTTGTGAAATAATTGTTTTTTTTTTTTTTTTGGCTTTTAGTGCATTTTATTTTATTTTTTGAAATATTTTTAAATTCATGATTTATTCACGTAAATATATATTTTTTAAAGGTTTTTTTTTTTGTTTTATAATCATAATATATGAAGGGGAAAGGTTGTGTAAAGCATGCAGTACCTATCTTAGGTAAAGTAGGGGGGGGATTATGTAAAATTCAGGGGGGGTTTATATAAAATTCAGGGGGGGCTGTGTATGTTTATCTAATTCAAAGGTTTAATTTGTAACTTTTTTTTAAAGTGGCAGTACGTAAGCTTAGGTAAAGTTTGAAGTACGGATCATTTTCCCATAGTTAAAATCTTTTTTCCTGTATGCCTCTGGTAACTAGATATAGTAATTGAAAGATTCTTTGCCCCTATGTGCCTATTGTTCATTTATCTTTTTTACAATATATTTACCACAGTAGGCCATTCAAAAACATGTAACCACCAAAAACAGACCAAAAATTTTTACAAAACAGACCGCTGCCTAAAGTATATCGCTATTCTATAACATATTTTCGTTCAATGCATCCAACTTTGCCCAACACTCTATAGCATGTATCTATCTTTAAAAACATCCTAATGTATATCTTACTTTTAATTATTGCTATTGTATGTATCTGACCTCCTATTACTTGTAAACCAATGACGCGGTGTCTATTACGTTACTGTCATTACATATAAACTCATATGGTTATCACGTCAGCTAAAATACCAGTTACCTAATGAAGATGTCACAAGATACATACAATACATATTCGGTGTAATAAATTAAAAAAACACTAATTCTATACATATATCAACACCTCACTTACTAGCAGCATTTTCAGCATTGACATTCTTCGGATGAACAACGAACACTCTCGAAACCTTTTTAATATCTTCAACAATATTATACAGCTCAAGGTTCACCATAGAAAATTGACCTAATACATCTTGCCTGATAAAACAACAAAATCATCATCAACATATATACATATACATACATATACAAACAAATTAAATTAAAACAAATAATAATAAAAATGCGAAAACAAAATTCGGAAAAACGTAACCATTTAGGAACGGAATTAGTGCGAGCAATGAGATCAAAATCTTCAAGGATGCGAGAAATGGCTTTGAATAAACTAATGGCTCTGGTTTTAACTGATTCTAGGTTAAGTTGTTGTTGTATGTCATGGTTTAGTCTTTCTACTGGCTTTGCTGTTGCTTCTGGTTGTTGCTGTGGTTGAGGTTGACCGGAGACGTTCGGTCCGTCCATTGATGTATGGAGAGATCAATTGAGGGTGACCTAGCGGAATTTAGGGTTTGAATTGGCAGTTTACGGTGGTTTCCGGAGAATCGTCAACCGAGGGTCTTCAGAGTTTAGTTTATGGAATAGGAGTGTAATTTTAGAAGAGAAAAAATTATGATAAATAATAGGAGACCACCACCAACAAATGTCGATTCAGGAGGAGATTATACCGGCGGCGAGGATTATTTTTTTTTTAACTTAAAAAGCAATCGTAATATAGTATTTATATTAAAACAAAAAATGATAATTTAATAACAATGATATAATGTTACGTATGAACATAACATATAATAATATTTTTATTAATGCAAATAAACATTTCAATAATGATAATATAATGTGTTACCAACGGTTACATTAATCAAAACAATGATACCTTACTAATAGTTATATAATAATATCTCACAATGTGTGAGATAACAACATAACATATAATAATTGATAAAACCTAAATTATGAGAAAAAAAGAAAAAAAAAACCTTATAAAAAGAAAGTGAACCCAAAGTTAAATACAGTTAATTATACAAAGCAAATAACAAATGAAAAGTAAACATTATTTAAAAGCATGATTTAAGAAGAAAAAAACTAAAACCAAAAAGAAAAACTAAAACCCAATTTAAACATTTCGATGAAAAACTCATATCACCCAGAGATCTAGAGGGAAAAACTCACTCAGCCCTATTATAGGTGGAAATTAAATACTTGTAGTCACCCCAAATATTTGTAGGGTAAGACTTGAACCTCAGACATAGACGTGGGCATCCAAACCGGGTCGGGCCAAACCGATTCGGTCCAAACCGATTTTCAACCCGGTCAAAACCGGTTTTGACCAAACCGGTTCGGGTTTGACTCAAACCGCCGGTTTGAAACCGGTTTCGGTTTTGGGTTGAAAATCGGTTTGAAAATCGGGTTCAAAATCGGTTCGGGTCGGGTTTGGGTCAAAAAAACCGGAAAAAAACCCGGTCAAAACCGGTCAAACCAAGCCTAAAAACCGGTTTCAAACCGGTTCGGTTTGGTCAAAACCGGTTTCGAGGCCCGTTGACCCAAACCGGTTTCGGTTTCGGGTTCGGGTCGGGTCGGGTCCAAACTGAAAATTGCGCACGACTACCTGAAACATCGTCGGGGCAGCTTAGGTTGGGTTATGGCTTCAGTTGGGTAATTGGGTTTTGGTGGGGTAGTGGGTTTGTTGGTGGTAGTGGGTTTGAATATAGGACGGGTAGTTGTAGTTTTACCTTTGATCTTATACTGGAGATCAACCTTGTGGGCCAACATGGATAACTCTTCTAAAGTGGTATAGGGGTACAATTCCACCACATTAGAGATGTGAGTATCCAGACCTCCCAAATAACGAACCAGAGTCTGTGGTTCGTCCTCGGGAAGATCACACTTCATAATTAGGTACTCGAAATCCCGAGTATATTCTTCAACAGGTCTACCTGATTGTTTGAGGTTGTGGAGTTGTGAGAAACTGGCTTGGACATGGTAAGACGGTAAGAACTTCTCCTTCATCAAACGCTTCATCTTTGCCCAGTCTTTCACCTTGCCTTTTCCCTGTCGCTCCCGCTTGGCACAAACGTTCGCCCACCATGTAGATGCATATTTTCTCAGCTTTAAGGCGACCACCTTGACCTTGTTAGCTTCCGTGGTTTGTCGATAATCAAAGACCCGTTCTACGGTTCTGATCCATTCAACAAACTCATCAGGATCGAGCCTTCCATCATATTCGGGTATATCCACCTTGATATCATTCGAATAGAATGAGTTAGACCCCCTGTTACCACCGGCTCCAGATCCCCGAACCGAATGTTCATCTCCTTCTCTCTCACTTTCATCACGATCAGACAAAACAGTTTTATGATTAACAGAGAGTTCTTTGATTTGTTCTTGCATAAGCTTCACCTGTTCAGCCATCTTTAATTTCTCGGCTTCAAGGCATTCGATGACTTTCTTCAATTCAGCACTACTTCGGGTATCCATGATCTCTTGAACCAAAAGCTCTGATACCAAAAGATGATATACAGGGGCTTCAGGATTCAATTTCAATTACCAACGGTAAACAACGATTGACACGAGATACAGAAAACTCACCACTCGTTCATTCGTCGGGCGTTTCCAAACAGGAAATAGGATACAGATTACACCACCTACAACCTATTCAGACTCCACAGGACACCTTCCTATTTGCCAGAATAGGAATAGCAATGGAAATTTAGAGTTTTCTCAAAAAAGAGAATTTTATAATTATAACTGATGATAATAAGCGAGGTTTCATCCAGTCTTGCCATACAAAAGGAAATCTAATAACTGCTTTTGCCCACTACCTCTAAAATAAAGGAAATAAAACATTATAGAAAACTGAAATAAAAGAAAATAACTGAGAAAATAAAATGTGCGTGTGGTAGTGGAGCTGAAATAGTTAGATGTTGACTTGGACCAAGGTGACCCATGAAGTTTGGGTTGAATTCTCCTCTGGATCGGATCCTGGCACCTGGGCCTTCTTATAAATAGCTACTTTATTTGTATTTGGGGATGTGGGGTCATCACTTAGTCACACACATAAAACACAGCAATCACAATAAGTCTACACATAAAGACCGGGACTAGTACCGGGAGCACATCCCATAAGGTACTAACGCACAATCCCACGAAACAGGTCATTCTTGGTACCAAGATCGAACACGTCCACAAATCATATGCAACGCATGCATGGATACGTACAGTAACTCTATACGAACAACTCAACAATATATTGTACATAATAAAATAATTATCGACGATTGGTTAGAAACATGTATGCTTTTCACCCCAAAAATCATTTAAGAAAAAGGGGCTACGAAACTCACCTGAAAGGTTTTGAACAAGTACAAAAGATCTAATCACGAACACGAACACGAACACGAACGATCAAGTACACCTGAAACACGTACACGCACAGTCCAAATGTCCTACACTGTTCACAAGTCAAACAGTAAGTACTAGAACTTGACCAAATTGCCTATGCTTAAACTAGTTTCCTAAGAAATGCCATTAAGTCTCGTTTAATGTCAATGTACTTTATTTATGTCGTTTTATCCGTTATATGACTTTTTAGAATTTGTTTGAGCTATCGATTATTCATAAGTATCTAATTTGTCCTCAACCGACCCACTTGACCATTTAGAAAAATTTACATAATCGCATAATGTGTTGCTTTTAAACCTTAATTTAAATAATTTAATTTATTATTTTGGAACCGTCTACTTTTAGATTTATTACAAAAACGTCGAATTTCCATATATATATTTTTATTAAAATTGTCTAATTAAAATGTTTACATAGTTTAATTCAAATTTTGAAACACAATTTCATAAGTATAAACTATGTGTCGTCTTTCATACTTGGTTTTTAAATGTCGCGATTTAATATGACTTTTTGTTCAAAAATAAATCTTGTCATTTATTTTAACGTCACAATTAGATTTCGTATAGTTCGTTTAATTGTCGAAGTATCCATATTTTAAAATGTTCCAAGGTCATGTTCTTGCGTTTTATCACTTGGCTTGTCCCTTAATATGTCTTTGACTCGAGAAATGGACACGAACTACTAGGATTTACAAAATAATCGGGCATGACCCGTTGGCTTGAGTCACGAAACCAGCCCAACGATTTGGGCCCAAACCATAATCTGTCCAACAACAATCTCACACACAAACACACCCAGACACGCACACACATTCACACGAACACATACACTGTACACCAGATCGAACACGAGGCCAAAAACAAGTAAACTGAAACCTGACTGGAACAGTAAAAAGAACAGGAACAGAAATAGAAGAAAAATCCGTTTCCGGCAAACATATCCGAACGGATTTAATTTCCGGATATTAAATCCGTTTCCCCCAAAACTCGTGGTTAAATCCGTTTTTCCAAAAACCCGTGAACAAATCCGTTTTCCCGAAAACCCGTGAACAAATCCTTTTGAGATTAAACGCGTATGGAAACATAACAAGCCATTAAATCCGTTTGGAAATACATCCGTGAAGCATTATACCCGTATGGAATTAAACCCGCCCGGAGGTTAAATCCGTTCCGACCAAAACAAACCGAATCAAAGGAAAAGAAGAAGAAAACGAAGGAAAATCCGATTTCAGGCAAGATCCATCCTGGATCTGGTTCGATCTAGGTGTTTAACACACATGAGATTCGATTTTTGTGATTTTTGGGTACCTATATGTGTTTATAACTGATTTCGTGAGTATATATATATATATATAAGATGTATGCGAATTTTAGGATCAAGAACCACCTAAAATTACTTACCAAGTTGCAAGATATCAAGAACTAGAGAGAGAGTGGGAGAGAGAGACGGCTGTGTGTGTGTTTGAAGAGAGAGAGAGATGAGATCGGGAGTGATGGGGAAGGGAAGGGAGGTAGGGTTTTTGACCAATTTTCAAGCTTTGACCATTCATTTAGCTCCCTTTGACTTCGTTTGACCCGACACTATATTAAAGACCAAAACTCGTTTATTTATTTTAAGTGTCAAATTTGATTAAGTTTTTCAATTACCTATCCAATGACTATAAATATGCCCATATTTGCTAAATAAAATTTTATTTTACTTTATTTTAAGTGTTTTTCATTTATATTGGCATTTCTCTAGACCACTAGTTATCCTTTCGAACTCGAACCATCGACTCCAAATTCCTAAATCTTATTGCACTAGAGCTCATACAAACGTCAAATCTCACTTTATTACACTTAGAATCTACAAAAGTACTCGTACACGAACAATAAAATAACGCCGGCAAGACGATTCCGGCGACGGTTGTTACATCATTACCCCCTTAAAAGAATTTCGTCCCGAAATTCAACTTGAAACAGGAGTCTCGAACAGCTGAGGATGCTTCGCCCTCATATTGTCTTCGCGTTCCCAAGTATATTCTGGACCGCGTCTCGAGTTCCACCGAACTTTAACAATCGTAAACTCAGAATTCTTTAACTTTCGAACCTTCCTATCCAAGATTTCGACTGGCTTCTCTATGAATTTCAACTTCTCGTCGACTTGAATCTCATTCAAAGGCACGTGCTGTGCCTCGTCAATTAAGCACTTATGAAGATTTGACACATGAAACACGTTATGTACACCACTGAGCTCCTCTGGAAGCTGCAATGGATAGGCTACTGGACCCACCCTCTCGAGGATTTCGAATGGTCCAATATACCTTGGTGCCAACTTTGATCGCTTGATAAATCTGACAACACCTTTCCATGGCGAGACCTTGAGGAGTACGTGATCCCCAACACTGAACTCTAAAGGTTTTCTCCTGACATCAGCGTAACTCTTTTGTCGGTCTTGTGCTGTCTTCAGGCGTGCTTTGATCTGGATGATCTTCTCTGTCGTTTCCTCGATGATCTCAGGGCCAATCAACTGACTATCACCAACCTGTGCCCATGCCACTGGCGACCTACACTTTCGCCCATATAATGCCTCAAAAGGTGCCATCTGGATACTCGCGTGATAACTATTATTGTATGAGAATTCTATCAATGGAAGATGAGTATCCTAACTACCACCAAAGTCTATGACACAAGCCCTCAACATGTCTTCCAGAGTTCGGATTGTACGTTCGCTCTGGCCGTCGGTTTGCGGATGGTACGCAGTGCTCATGTCCAATCGGGTACCGAAAGCCTTTTGAAAACTTCGGCAGAAATGTGAAGTAAACCGGGAATCTCTGTCTGAAATGATCGATATTGGAACCCCGTGTTTTGACACCACTTCCTTGATGTACTTCTTCACTAATGCTTCAGTAGTATCTTTCTCACGGATTGCCAAGAAGTGTGCAGACTTAGTCATTCTATCTACAATCACCCATATCATATCATGCCCTTCTCTCGTCCTAGGCAACTTCGTGATGAAGTCCATTGTAATTCGTTCCCATTTCCACTGCGGAATCTCCGGCTGTACTAGCAATCCCGACGGCTTTTGGTGCTCTGCCTTCACTTGCAAGCAGTTCAAACATTGGCTCACATACACCGCGATATCCTTCTTCATTCCTGGCCACCAATAAAGTTCCCGCAGATCATAATACATCTTGTCAGAGCCCGGGTGAACCGAATATCTTGAACTATGTGCCTCTGCCAATATTAAAGCCCGTACATCGCCGATCGATGGTACCCAGATTCTTTCTACAAAGTAAAGCCCACCGTCATCTTTCTTAACCAGCTGTTGATCCAGTCCTCGAAGTTCACTGAACAGAACATCTTTATCAACAACCACTTTCGTCTGCTCCTCTATAATTCTATCCCGAATACTCCTGTGCACTGTCAGACTCATGGCTCGTACTCGCCTTGGCTTGACTCGCTCCTTGCGACTTAGAGCATCAGCCACCACATTGGCTTTCCCTGGGTGATACCGAATGTCACAGTCGTAGTCGCTAAGCAATTCCATCCACCGACGTTGCCTCATATTCAGATCTTGCTGGTTGAAAATGTGTTGTAGACTCTTGTGATCTGTGTAAATGACGCTCTTAGTCCCATACAAGTAATGCCTCCAGCTTTTCAATGCAAAAACTACAGCTCCCAACTCCAGATCATGAGTGGTGTAATTCTTCTCGTGAATCTTCAGTTGACGTGAGGCATACGCTATAACTTTGCCTCGCTGCATAAGTACACAACCCAACCCTTGACCTGACGCATCGCAATAAACCACGAAATCTTCAGATCCCTCTGGTAAACTCAAAATCGGCGCGTTACACAATTTGTCTTTCAGTATCTGGAAGGCTTCTTCTTGTTTCTCACCCCAAACATACGGCCTGTCCTTCTGAGTCAGTTGCGTGAGTGGTAAGGCGATCTTCGAGAAATTCTCTATAAATCTTCTATAATAACCTGCCAAACCAAGGAACTGTCTCACCTCAGTGGGCGTCTCTGGTGTCCTCAAGTTCTTCACTGAGTCCACCTTACTGGGGTCCACCTGAATCCCATCTTTATTCACCACATGCCCAAGAAATTTAACCTCTTCCAACCAGAATTCACACTTTGAGAACTTCCCATACAACTTCTCATTCCTCAGAAG
>JAOEHQ010048630.1:0-10100 GCA_025447715.1 Asclepias incarnata
GTCTTCAGCTTTTTGGGTCATCATGTTGCGGTCAAATTATTATCAATGGATTGTAATTTCAGTGCAACATCTTTTGCTTTCAGTCATGCGTGACTGACTACTTCTGTTTGTAATTACACTTAACTTTTGGGTTGAATACCCCTTTACGATGTAATTACACTTTGTATTCTATGGCAATTGTGTTGTGATCTATTATACTTGTGCCACGTGTTAACATTAACTGTACGCCCGTGTATTCCGCCTTGGCGGGGTGTTACAAAATGGACATTGTTTCCTTTTTCACATATTTGAGAAACACTCATCAGATTATGGGAAAGTTGTTCCACATAATTAACCTTCTCTGGCATAATTTTCCCATTGATAACATCACCTTGTCCTGTGATGTTGCCACCCTTGGGACCAGCAAAACTGACATAAGACCCATGAAAATTTACAAATTTGGATAAGAGTCTCTTGTCTCCTGTCATGTGCCGAGAGCAACAACTATCAACATACCATAAACTACTAGGTATCCTTGGTTGACCCTGCACATAAACCAAATAAATCAGTTTCCTCTTGGCACCCAAACCTTCGTTGATTTAGATTGGCCATTTTGATCTTGCAAAATAATTTCAGTCCATTATCCATCGCTCCCAACAAGTGCCTTGGATACAGGATTGTTCATTACAGGTCTAGTAACAGAAGAAAAGGCAAATCCTCTTGGTGGAGAAGACCTTAATGGACTTTGTCCTGTCACTACTTGAGATTGAAATCTATTATAGTGATGACCAAAATTATTAGCATTCTGTCTATAATCTTGAGAAATATGATTTCTAACATGTGGTGTAGAAAACCTAAATTCATGTGGTCCATAATTTCTAGGAGGGGTTGAAAATCTTGATGGTACTGGCCTAACAGATGAATTAATAGGCCTCTTCTCATTATTACCCAACCCACCAGAAATTTTCTTTTCATTAGAATTGCTTTCTTGAACAGACTTTGGATAATTGACAGTAGATTGAATTTCTGTTTTCTTAGGAATCCATTGAGGTGGATTCGAATTAAAACTAATTCCAGTGCCTGATCCAATTTTCAATTTAGAAAATTCAGTCACCATTTCATGAAACTGTTGAGAACCTTCACTACTGCTAACAGATTTAACAGACTTAACTGGGGATTTGTCTCTGTTACCTGTCTGTTTCTTCCTATTTGGACATACACTGTAAACATGTCCAGTTTCATGACAAGCAAAACAAGAAATTGACTTTTTATGCTTATCAGATTTAACAACACTATCTTTTGAAATTTGCTCAACAATTTTTACTGGTTCAACAACTTCAGAAGTTTCCTTTTCTGATTCCTTTTTGTCAGATTTTAAAACCGTGGTTTTCTTTTGGACTCTAGGAATTTTTGACATAGGGGTTAGAGAAACTCCTCTAGATGTTGACTCATCAGAATTCCAAATTTTATCAATTTTGTTAGGATCAACTTTGTTAAGATCGACTTCAGTAGATGTGAAAACAGTATCACATCCTTTCATTGTAAAACATTTAACAACATTGACCTCAGAACTCGATTGAAAATTAAAATTCATGGAAATTGTAACAGTAACAATCTCAGGTGACTTCACAAAAGGTTTGACTTTCTTGAGTATCTTTGGAATTTTAACATTTGGGTTAGAGGGTTTAACAGTATAAATGGTTTTTTTAGACACTGAAGTGGAATCAGTTTTGTTTTGATGAGGTAAAGGATGACCTGAAAAGATATCCTCATTCTCATTTGAATCAGAAACAGCCTTACTAAAATTAGAATTGAATGGTGGACGTTGTTCCTTATAATTCAGACCCATTATAGATTTATCCTTAGATTTTCTAAAGTCTCGCTTACCCATTGACATTATTATATCAGCACTTCTAACTCGATCATACTTCACTTTCCAATCACACAATTCTACTTTGACATCAGACAATTCTTTTTCTTTAGGAGAAAAATCTTTCACTAACTGTTCATATGATTCACTTCCCATTATTTCTCTTAGAGTTGACTCTCTAAGTTTATCTTTTAAAGCATTGATGTCATTTTCATAACCTTCAATTTTTTCTTTGAAAAGAATTTCTTGTTCTTTTAGACCAGAGTTGATATAAAAATATGACTCATTCTTAGTTTCTAAAGATGGTACATACTTTTCGAAAGCATCTATCTTTTCTTTGTAAAGAAAATTCTCATCAAGCAAACTGTCAGCAAGCTTACAAACATTTATAATATAAGATAATGAACAACAAACCAGTTTGTTAGCTTCAGTACAATCAGCCATGTATGCCACAAATTCAGCTGTAGACATACCTTCAGGAATCACAAATTTCTTCATAAGCTCCTTGATCTTCTTCTCATCAGTTTCTTCATCAGCAGTCTCTTTCTTCTCTGAATTTTCTGCTTTACATACTTCCTCTTCAGCTTCAGCCTTTTCTACAGCAACAACACTAACAGATTCTTCAACCTCTGGGATTGACATATTTGCTGCTTCATCTGACACCAGATCATTTGTGTACATTGCATAGTCAAACGTATCAACGTTATCATCAGCAATATTCACAAAGTCGTCATTTATTCCAGCAAAGAATGCAATGTCTGCCGAGTCCTCTGATTTGTTCGCCCAGTCATAATCACCCTCAGGTTGATGAACTACCATAGCATTGCTTGTTGATTCCTTTGGTCTTTGATTTTGGAAGTTTGGAGACGAGATCTGAACATTACTTTGTCGATTTTGATTCTGCAATTGTTGCGTCGACGAAGATCCACCAGGATTGTAGTAAGGCCTACCACCAGTAGAAGTATTGTTCCTTCTTGGTCTCTGACATTCACGAGCATAATGACCAAAGTTATCACAATTGAAGCACTTAACCTTTGATTTGTCAAGCCCAATGTTGGATTGACCAACATTCCTTCCGGTTTTCTGAATGAATCTTCTAACTCTAACTGACAACATTGCCAACTGCCATTCTATATCCATATCTTATAGTTCATCAGGATCAATTTGATCAATGTCTTCATTTATCAAAGCAGGATCCTTAATCTTTCCTCCAGTAAAAGCTTCATGCGCTGAACATAAAGCAGCATAAACTTGCATTCTGCCTTCAGCAGACTTCATGCTCATGGGTATATGCTTGTATGGATTTACCTTGGCATTTTGAGTGGTAGATGGTATATTTTCAAATGAAGCAAAACGCGAAACACTTTCAGTTTCAGCACTAGAAGATGTTGCCTCAGCACTGAATAAAGCATTTGGTCCACCACTCAGAGTAACAGTTTGATAGTTAGATGTTGCATGATATAACGCCGGATTTTACGAAAAATCAATTTTATCTTTATTGGCCTTTCTTTTCATAGCTTTATTTCTTAAACTAGCTATAACATCTTCCAATTTCAAATCTTTATAATCTTTAAGATCTTCCAAATTATGAACATATTCTTCCCAGGTTATTGGTAACGCCTCAAGAAATCTGTCTATCATTTCTATTTGTGTGTAGGTGACTCCAAAATAATTCAGTTCATTTATAAGATGAGAAAAATAAGCAATCAAATTTTCAATAGGTTCGTCTTTCAAACTATTGAAAACATCATATTGTTTCTTGACTATCTTAATTCTGTTTTCCTTCATTTTATCGTCACCATCACAATGTTTTTCAAGAGCGTCCCACAGTTCTTTGGAAGTTTTAAACTTTTGAAATTGATGCATGCAGTCTTGAGGAAGTGACATTTGAATTGTAGACAAAGCTTTTCCTTCAATAACGTAATCTTTCTTAGCAGCTTCACCCATTTCAGAAAATTTATATCGTTGTGAAACATCATTAACCTCAAGCGTTGGCCATTCATAACCTTCCGTAATCATAACCCACATTGATATATCAGTAAGACGGATATATGATTCAAATCTCCCTTTCCACATCCATTAATTTTCTAACTTTAACAACTTGGGTGGAGAATTTGCTCGACCAACTTCATGTTCATGCAAAATTAATTGATTGATGTAAGCGTTATTTAAGGATGATGAGGCCATTTTTTAAAATCACAGAAAATTCTTAAAAATTCTCAATATGACAAACTTATACACGATAAAATCAACGTATATATAATAATCAACTTTGAGAACAAGGATGTACGAATCTATTAAATGCGGATTTGTTTGACAGTGGTTTATTAAATCCGTGCGGATTTAATAGTCAAATGGAGTGTTAAAACCGTGCGGGTTTAATAGTGTACTGGCTAATAAATCTGTGTGGTTATATCTGCCAAAATCAATAAATCCGTGTGAAATAGAAACGCGATGAAGAACACCAACAGCAGCAAAAACACGATTTTGAACCTTCTGGTAAAAACAATATGCTTTGATACCACTTGTAGGTTCCCGTTGACACAGATCGTTAACGAAAACGTGTAAAACTATGTTTAGAGCGCGGAATACTCTAAATATAGCCTATTGCAATTGTGTGAACAAGTCTTTCTTTGTATATCTATTCAATACACAAACCAAGAGCTTAAATCACTTGTAAACAACACAAACGGTTAATAAACACGCACGGTTGTATTTAGCAATGAGTTGAGAGTAATATTTCATTCGAAGTGTTAATTATAACATAATTTGCATCTGTTTATATAGTGTGGATCATTAAATCCGTGCAAAGTGGAGCACTAATAAAGTTAAAGTCCACTAAAAAGATACATTAAATCCGTACGGATATTAAACCCGCATGGGTATTAAATCCGCACGGTTGTAATAGCCATGCTGACGTCATCATTTACTTGATGACATCATCCTGTCTGTTACGCGCGTTTTAGCGTTTCTTTGTGTTCCTTAACATAGATTATATTCCTAAGTGTTTTTCTAACACTATGGACTTAATATGTTATCTCCGTACCTGCAAGAACACAATAAACATACATACATGCATATAATAAATAAATAAATAAATAATAAACATAATATATAAATAAAACATAATTACCTAAATGTAAATATTTCATTAATATATTAAAACGTACATAATTTAGTTAAAACATAAAGACTGAATACAATATTCTTATACAAAACGACTAACTAAATCTATGTTGCTGTTGTCACACAGAATTGGACTTACAGACTCCCCCTTGACATCAGCCACTAGATTTCTTTAGTCTTCATTCTTCAGTCTTCTTGGTTACCTTCAAAAAGCATTCTTCGACTATCTGCATGAATATTTTCTCTTAAGCAGATTCTCACAATCTTCTTGTATAGATCCAATTCAAACTCCCAAAATTCAACACATTCTTTTGCTCTATCATCAAGCATCCGAAGATCGCTTCTTGAGAAGTTAACGAGTCATTGGATCGTACATTCTTCGAAGAATCTTGTCCTCATTATCCATCATAACAGCTTCACCTGTCTTTTTATCAATTGTTAACTTATGATGGTTTCCGAGTACATCTTGTTCATGCTTCTTTGCTGGAACTCGTCGAAGACATCTGATTGATCTTTCTACAAATTCAACTTCACCATTATCTTTGTTAATTTTCTTTAAAGATCTTGGTTTGAATTTGTACTTAGATGGATCACTTTATTTTACTTTATGCCTAAGATACCAATCATGTCCAATCCATTTTTCAACTGCATCAGCTAGACCATTTCGACTAGGATTCACTAAAACCTCTGAAGCTAATTCATCAAAAGCCATTTCTGATAAACTATTGAAATATTTTAGCTTCACTGGCAAGTATTGACATCCTCCATGTCGTTTGATCACAACTGTTTTCAATTCATCATCATAAAACCAGCTAAGGATTCTTCCTTTATGCAAATGAGCAGCTTCGTCTTTAACATGACTCCAATAGATCGATGGTTCTATGTTGTCTTTGAACAACGGATTGTTTGAAGGCATCCTTCGATTGATCACATGCCTCATCTTCTCTAGGACCAATAGGATAATCTTCTTCAACAACCCTTTCGACAAATTGATATTCCAAGATAGTGATGCCCAAACACCATCAACCTTATTGAACACTTGAAATTTCCAATTTATGTTTGGTTCAACAAACAATCGACTTTGCACATCAAAATTTGCATTTGGATTTTGCAAATATTCTTGAACAAAATTTCGATCAAATCCATAAGGTTGTTGGAATACATCGAAATCAGCTTCAGAAATTTGTCCTTCCTCTAGCTCTTCTGAAACCTCTGAATCCATATCTTCGATAGCATCATCCAAATCCTTTATCGCATCAATTTGTTCATCTTCATTCGTTCTTGTATAAAACACAATTCAAATCATAATTGCATAACATACAAAAATAAACTAAACTTGAACAAATATCATTAACTTCAAAAACATATTATATTAATACAAACAATAAAACATTATAAAACATATAACATACAAATAAAAAATTAAACAATATTAGGATCATAATCAGGATCAGAATCAGAATCATGTTCTAATCGATTCTTATTCTCTTCCTCTTTCTTTTCATGTTGTTCTATTTCAGCTATGTCTTGTTTAAAGTAAAAAGTACTAAAAACTTCATGTTGAGCATTTAGATATTCAGCAGGATCATCATTTTTGAATTTCTTATCTAATTATAATCTTTCATTTTCAGCTGAAACCTGAATTGGATCAGTATAGTCAATAGATTTACCTGAGCTATCATCTTCCTCAACATCAGTAGCTGCAGCTTCACCACCATCTTGAGGAGTCTCAGAAGTAGAAGCAACTGCAGCTTCTTTCTCTGACTCCCCCTGATTTATCACTCTAACCTCCAAATTTTGTGGCTCACTCTGTGTATCTCTAGCTGCATCAGAATCATCATTAGGATCATCATCCCTTTGTTTCTTTTGAAGTTCATCTCCTTTGCAGCCTAGAGTATCTTTGTCTCCCCCTTGAGCCAAGAATTTCTTCACTTGCTCCTCAACTAACTTAGTTACCAACAACTTCGTTGCTTCCATGTCAACTTCATTCTTCTGCTTTTGTTCAGTTAATTGCTTCTTCTGTGCTTTTAACTCTTTTTCCAAATTATTGATGCGAGTTTTCATCTCGAAATTCTGCATCGCTAATTTGTTTAACTTGAACAACGTTGGAACTTGAGGATCAGAAGTTGATGTTGTAGCAGCAATAGTTTGAGCAGATATTGTTGTAGTTGGTATCACAGGCACTTTGATGGTAAGTGGAGGAATTGGTGCAGATTGAATTGCAGAAGTAACAACTGTAGCAGATTGAGCAGAGATTGTAACAGTTGTAGCTTCTCTAGTAGTTGTAGCACCAGGCGATGAACCTGAACCAGCAGTCTGAGAACTAG
Source organism: Asclepias incarnata (assembly GCA_025447715.1). NCBI lineage: Eukaryota > Viridiplantae > Streptophyta > Magnoliopsida > Gentianales > Apocynaceae > Asclepias > Asclepias incarnata. The sequence goes on from JAOEHQ010048630.1 coordinate 7,303, forward strand.
AATGAACCTTGAGACGTACTATTGGATAACTTGAAGAAATAGCTGAAGTCGAAACAGCTTCAGAAATTTTGAGTCTTGCAGAGCGTCTAATTCTTTTGTGAGACGGTCCAAGGTCAGCAGCTGGATCATAATCGGAAACAGGTCGTTTCCCTTTTGAAACAGCAATAGCAGCAGCTGCAGCATCAGGATGTGCATCATCATCATCACTGTTAGAAGAGTCTTCATCATGAGGATCTTCAGCATGATGAACTTCATCGTCTATTGCAGCATCAGCAGGATCTTCAAGAGGAGCATAATCCTGAAGCAGGCGCTCCAAGTTCTGATCTAATTCTCCTTCGTTCATAAGTTGATCATCACTAGGTATTTCCAAATCATTAAGACCAGTGTAATCTTCAACTTGGACAAGATCATCATCAGGATCAACAACTCTGCGTATCACCATTTCAGCATCTTCTGCAGGAACATGTTGACCACGATCAAGTAAGTCATTTATTATCTGAGCAGCTTGAATTGGTTGTGGAGCTGGAGCTGCTTGAACTTGAACTTCTTGATCTTGTTGCTGAGCTTGAGCTTCTTGTGCTTGTGGTTGTTGTTGAACTGGAGCATCTTGTGCTGCTTGATCTTGTTGTTGTTTTGGTTGTTGTTGTTGTGCAGGAGCATCTTGTGCTGCTTGTTCTTCTTGTTGTTTTGGTTGTTGTTGGCGTTCAGCTTCTGGTTGTTGTTGTTGAACTTGAATACCAGCAGCTTGTAACACTTCTTGATTAGATTGGTAATCAGGATCAATCAAGTGACCATACAAAGGAGGGTTAACAATCATTGTAGGATCTTCATCATGAACTCATTTCCTAGTCATCATATCCTTATACGTTCTCTTAGAAATCGTATCCAAGATATAAGGAACTCCAATCGGTGGTAAATTCGGAATAAGATGATTAATGATCATCATCGTAATCCGTGGCAACATAACAAACTTTGTAGCACTTGGAGCACCAACTTGACTTTTAAGAATATCGAAGTACTTCTAAAACCTGTACAGCAGATTCAAAACCAACGCCACCATCTGAGAAGCAACTGGTACATTAAGCGCATCAAAACCAGATTTTCTATTACTTAGACCGACAACCAAGATATGTGCCAAAAATCTCCATTTCCCTCTGGATCCTGACTTTGTATACGGAGAATGAAAGTTTCCTACAAAACCCATTATTTGAAAATGGTTGTTTATGAAAGCTTCAGCATATGAAGTCGGCCCATTTTCATCTCTTTCTTCTCCTAATTGAAGAATCAGACGAAGATCTTGAGCAGAGAATGTTATTTCCTGACCCGCAATAGTTGCACGTATCACCTGATTTTCTCCAACTGTATGAGTATTCGCCGTTTGCCAAAATTGTTGAAGATAATCTGGGTACAAAGTTGGAGTTTCAGTTAAAACACGTCTTAGCCTCGATCGATTAACGTAGTCAAAAATCCCATGGAATTCCTCCGTATTCAGTTGATTGGGATTTGTATTTACAGCCAATTTATGTTTTCGTACAAACAACCTTTCAGCTGCCATATCTGTAAAACAAACAACATTTAAAACAAAACGTTAATTAAAATAAAACGTAAAATAAAATAAATAAAAAATTACATTTTTATTATATCCGTGCTGACGTCAGCACGGATTTAATATCCATGTTACAAATATATACACACGGTTCTAAAGATAAACAAGGATTACATCCGTGCGTGTGTAATACTAAACATATGGACTATTATATATGCACGGGTCTATTGATCCATATAATCAAATATATCCGTACGGGTCTAACACTACACATGGAGTATTATATCCGCACGGTTCTAATAATAGATTCTCAAATAGAACGCATGGATGAACACGATTGAATCTATGATCCATTTCTCAGATTTTGAAATGTTTAATCTTGTTTTAATCAATTTTTAGGTCCATTACATTATGAAAGTCCATTTTATATAGGTATTACACTCGATAATCATCCTTTTCCGATCAAAATCACTCCAATTTTATGAAATCTCAAACGGTTTTAATAACCATTTAACAAAAATTCAAAAATCGGGCATTATGTCAAGGTATTCTTGAAATTAATCATATACCTATACAATATAATCGTTGTAGAACAAGAATCATGTAACACCCCGCTAAAGCGGAAACACAGGATGCACAGCAAACATAGTACATAGCACATGATATATAGATCACAATACAAACGAAACATTACATTACGAAACATTGTTTACAGAAGTACTGGGATTCACCCATTACAACTTACAAAACAACAGTCGAAACTTAAACATAACCAAAATCGATCAACAAAACACATGATCTATAAATCAGTGCCAACAGGACTGAACGCCAACACAGCTACCGCTGGGCTTCAGTAACCGACATCCATTCGAACAGACAATCCTTGACTCAGACCGAAAGTGGACTCGACGACAAGGATCTATACAAACACACTTAATTACCTGGACCTGAAAAGCATGAGAGTTCAAAAGAGTCAACTACAAAAGTAGTTGGTGAGATCACAGTTTAACGTTCGTAACAATCATATTAACATTATAAATTATCTCAATTTATAAGTTTAGAACATAAATAAATAACCAAACCATATTGCTTTGTATTGAGCTTCCACTACTAAACCCTGACCCAAACCTGTACCGCAGTACAGCAAGTCACATCCAACATGCTCTATCGCTAGCATGGAAACAAATAAGTAATATGCACTCTAGAACCTCCCGGTCTCTAAGTGAGGATTGACCCATCCTAATAGCGCTAT
>JAOEHQ010048631.1:0-21051 GCA_025447715.1 Asclepias incarnata
TCACTTTTTGATGAATATATTAAATGAAGTTTACGAATTTCATGTACACTAAAATTTAAATTTTTAAATATTCATCCTATACTTCACATTGTGCGGGTATATTTTCTAGTAACTAAAATAGGTCTAAACAATTTTTGTTTTAATCTCTTAAGAAATTACCAAATTTGTATAGATTTTAAACTTTGTAATATATATTGTTTTCGTGGCACATAATATTATTATAGATTCTATTGCCATATATAAATTTACTAACCACATATTTATCTTTTATTTATATATAAAATCAAAATTTCCACCGTTCACAAATTTGTTTAGCTCATTCAATATCCATATATCTCATTTCCTTATAAAGCATTCCACTCCTTCCCCCATCTTTTAAATTACATGTTTGATGTATTTAATTTACTCTTTATCTTTTTCACTATTTTAATTGATATACTTATAATACCTTGTTAATTTATTAAACACTTTTCTTATTCATTTACTCAAACTTTCTTTCTTATTTCATTAACTTATTTAATTATCAATTTAACTTATTATATTTTACTAAGTAAATATAACTTATAATAAATTTTTTAATTTATTAATATTTATATTTTATAACTTAATTATGAAAAATAATAGGATGCACTATTTTAATTTATATTTTACTAATATTTATATTTTACTAATTAAATGATTGAGTGATGGATTAAGGATTCGAAAGCCGACCATTTTATGTTCTTAAGTATTGATAGGATGCCCCATTGGTTGTTTCATAATAGATTCGTGAGAAAATATATATATATTCTTCTTAATACGTCTATAAGACATGGGATGTAGGTGATAACCAATAATAAAGATAAGTAAAAAGAGTTTCAATTATTCAGCAACAAAGTGGATACGATTTGTTTAACAACTTGGTCTAGTGTGAATCCATGTATCAGGATTCTTGTTAACCACCCTTGTAGATTTTCTTAACTATTCAGTCAATTACATTTACAGATATAGAAAGACAAATAATTTTTTTTTTAGAACAGAGTGCTATGAATTTTGATGAGATAAGGTTTGGGAAGAATGTAAATTATTTTGAATAAGAAATAAAGGGTACAGTGTCATGTAAATTACTATTAACTATTTTTATCAACAGTTGGTTTGTAGCTACAACGTCCAGTTTTCAAGTACGAACATTTGTACGTTATAATATCTTGAATTAACAAAATTGTTATTTTAATACATATAAGCCTTTTCATTTGAAACTTAAAATAATATATTTTGTTAATTACTTATATAGTCTTTTAAAAACATTTTTGTAGATGTTCCAACAAATTAAATGTGGCACCAAAGCTATATTTATTATTTGACTTTAAATTTTATGAGAATTTCAATATTTATTTGTTTTTTATTTACCTAAAAATAATAATTTATGAAAATGATATTAGGCATAGCAAGTTCACACAATGAGATATCATCATCAATAAAAGATGAAACTGTATGCACAATGACATCTTAACCACCTTAAGCATCCCATAACATGACAGGAACTACTTTAGCCTAACCACATCGACGATGTGGTTGGCCATGACACCACCCAACCACCTTGAGCATCCCATAAGCTTTAAGTAGTGTTGACTTTCATATTAATATAAATACACAGAGAAAAATACCATGTAGTCTCATTTTTTATTAGACACGAATACTTTAAGTCATGAAGATTTGACATTCTTTTTCAATATTTCAAGATTTATGGAGATTTAACCTTTTTCTTTCTACACATATCAAGAGTTAGAAGATCTGGTCCACTTTTGGATGGTTAGTCTCGCTTTGTAGATCTAAATATCTAATATTTTTTTTCCCTTCTTTCTTTTATACTTAAGTAATTGCTTGTAGACGGAATTGAATGTGTACATGTCGTGTTTTTATAAGACTAACATTTTTAGCTATGCAAGTTGAAATCTGACAAAGTAGTATGAGTGTTGAATTGTTGGTGATAAATAAGTTACATATGAATAATAACTTGTCATTTACAACAATATCCATTTCTGTATAGTTCATTCATACACATAACAAATAAACCGATGTAATGTATATCTGTTTGAGGTGTTTGTGGATTGCCTTTTGAAATAAATTTTGATTGATTGAAATGAATATTTGAAAAAAAACAATTCACAACATTTTTTTGTTCTTAATTACATTTTTTCTTTATAAAAACACAGATAATTATATTTATGCACAAAAAATTTCTCTTCTAAACTTCTAACTATTTGTGTTTTACCAAATGCAAAATAAGATAAGTATCGACGGACGGTGTCGGGCCTGGATTAATTCATAAGGACTAAATCGAATACATATGCGGCCCAACAGCCCATTACTAAACTACTGAACCTGATTTATCTCAACGCGCAAGTTAGTAAAACAAGACTCCCCTTTTCTAGCATACTCCTTTTCATTCACTCAATTTAATCCTTTCCCGCCAAAATCAGAACAAAAAATTTAAAAGCAAACAGCAACAAGAAAACCCTAAAAAAATCGTTACATTCTCTCATCAATCCACCAAACTGACAGGGGAAAGATGACGATGATGATTACGAAAGCCGGGAAGGAAATATCGACAAATAACGGAGGCCAAATCACACAAATTTTGCCTAAATATTTCCCCCAAATCGATTACTCGCACGCCGACGGAAAAAAGAAATTGCAACTCACTTCCAAACTTTACGAACACTTTTTCTCCACTCCTGATGGATCAGATTTCATCTCCCAGGTTTTTCCCTTCTGTATTACTATTAAACTTTGTCGTGTTTTTCTGAGATAATTTTAATACATTTTCATGTACCCCACTTAAAAAGATGTAGTCAATATTCGGCTACAAGTACGATTGGTTCGGAGAAGAGTACATTTTAATCTAGAATGTATATATATACTTTAAATTTAGATCGTTAGTGAAGCATTTTTAGTTTAATTTTTTAGCAATATCGCTAACACGTACCTACTATTGCCATGGAAAGTTGCTGAATTAAGTAACACAAAAGATTATAAAATCCAATTTTGCACAAAAAAAAAAGATCGTGGATCTGAAGTTCAAGATGTGTGCACACTTTGCAGTTTTGTGCGTGGCAGTCCACATCATCACTCTTGCCTATGTGGCGGTCCATGTATGCATGTTTTCACCAGCTACATTGGGTCAATAATCTCTTTTTTTTTAAACGGATTTTATAATTATTTCCGGGGAAGGGAAAAATTTATAGGTACGTCACATTGATATTTATAGAAATTCAGTTCAGTTATTTTAAGTCGAGTTATGTCAAATGGACTTATTCATCTAGAGTGATTGATACTAATTGCAGTAATATTTGTGATGCTGTTTATATAGGTAAAAAGAGATGACATGTTGTTCATTTTGCCACTTGATTTTCAACAATTCCGGAAAGTATGTGTGATCATGGAATTTTATGATGCATTAGAAAGAAATCCAAAAGAAGCTATATTATGCATGTGTGCTGCAGTACATAAGGTAATGATATTTGTTTTCTTATTTGGTTACTGTGGAATTGAATGCTTTTTAAACTTGGTAATGAACTTATACTTGAAGCAGGTTTTTTACTCTAAGTCAAATGATGAAGAATTAGATGACAGTGCTAAGGTTAATATCCGCCTGCATAACTACCCTGAATCTATGATTGCTTTGAAGAACCTAAAGGCCGCATACATTGGTATAGTTATGCAGTCTTTGTTTTGACTGTGAATTGAATATACATTTATGGCTGCTTTGTAAAATTTACTATGATGATAATACAGAAAGGCTTGTTTCTGTGCGTGGTACTGTAGTAAAAGTTAGCACTGTCAGGCCTTTGGTGGTACATATGAGTTTTGAGTGTACCAAATGTGGAACAACTAATGGTCGTGACTTTCCCGATGGGAAGTTTTCACCTCCTTCTAGTTGTGCAGTACATGGATGCAAAAGCAAAACTTTTAACCCAATTAGATCCAGTGCACAACCAATAGATTTTCAGAAAATAAGGTAATAATTTCATAGGATATTCATATACTATATAACTTCTAAAGTTTTACGTCTCTATGTAATGATCTTGCCTTTTTTTTTTCTTACTATTCCAGAATTCAGGAGTTGCTGAAATCTGAGCATCATGAAGAAGGTCGGGTGCCTAGAACCGTGGAATGTGAACTGGTTGAAGATCTTGTAGACCTGTGCATCCCTGGAGATGTGGTGACTGTTACCGGTATCATAAGGGTGATTAACAATTACATGGATATAGGCGGAGGTAGTTTTTAACTCATCATATCTGGTTCATCACTTCATTTTTTTTATTAAGTGTACTCCAATCTTTAGGCTTGTTCAGCAGGGTTTAGTAGTCTGCATGCATTTTCTAATACAAGTGTTCATTTTCTAAGACACTTATCGTAGTTTTTTGTTGTTGTGAAATAACCTTATTTTGCTTTTATTTATCTCTAAATAACTTCTAACTCCAGTTTTTACTTCCTGTCACATTGGATAAGCATCACCAATTTCGGTGACTGTTGCTTTGGAATATGGTAATTGTATGCATGTTCATATCATATGAAGTCTCATAATATGGCATGCAGTTTTTACGGATTATGATAAAATTGTCTGATTTGTTAGGGGTAATGTTTGCTAAGGTCTTGTAACTCTTCAGCAGAATTATTGGCGGAAAAGAACAGTGTTTTATTTGTTACCATTATGGCAGAAAAAAGTTGTCTATCATTCTGATCCATATTGCACACAGTTATTCTTTCATATACTTTTTCATTGTGCCACTAAAGTTAAAGCTTTTTTTAATTAACCTTGCTTGTAAATCAGGAAAATCGAAGGGCAAGAACCAAGGATTATATTACTTGTATCTGGAAGGAATTTCAGTTAATAACTCCAAGTCACAGTCTGAGCCTGAGAGCACGCAAGACACAGAATACATGGCTAAAACTACAGATTTGCTGGATTTATATTCGTTCAGTCAACGGGATTCAGAATTTGTTTTTAAGTTTCTTTCAGAGCATGGTCCAGATGTCTTCCGCCAAATACTGCAATCACTTTGCCCCTCCATCTATGGGCATGACCTTGTTAAAGGTGCATAAAAATGTTGTTCTTTATCTAATTTCCACATGCTGTTGCTTTTGGTTTTGCACAATCTACGATTGAAGTAATTATAGCCTTTTATAAAACTTACATCAACATAGATATTACTTGGTAAAAGGAGGCGATAATAGGATATAGACATATATGTATACTAAGGAGGGATTTCACATTGATTACTCAGTTGTCTTTGAACAGCTGGAATCACATTGGCATTGTTTGGAGGTGTGAGAAAGCATTCAATGGATCAGAACAAGGTTCCTGTGCGAGGAGACATTCATGTGATAATCGTCGGTACGAGGTTTTCTAATTTCTGTCTGATGAGTATGCTAATCAGTGTTTAGCATATATTTATTGTTGGATTTATAATCTATAATTTAATATTGATACTGCTATTGTAAACTATTGAAGTTGTGTCTGCTCTGTCATCGAGCTGTATATTTGAAGAAAACACATGGAATTCAGAAAAGAATATTCTTTTAAGGAAAATCACTATTACCTTTCTAATTTGAGTAATTTCTTTCATTATGAGTTTTTTAATCAAAGTTTTACATGCATCTAGTGTTGGATTTGTGAAATATATGTAATTTAACTAATGCTGTGAATGCCCTTTGGTACATATTAGGTGATCCTGGATTGGGAAAAAGTCAACTATTGCAGGCAGCAGCTTCAGTTTCACCACGAGGTATATACGTTTGTGGGAATGCCACAACCAATGCTGGACTCACTGTTGCGGTAATGAAGGATTCAATGACTGGTGACTATGCTTTTGAGGCTGGTACATTTTTTATTTTCTATTCCACTTTTACTATTTTATGAGATCAATATCATTACCATGTCCTTCATTCCCATTTGCAAAATCTGAGGCATTTTGTTTTTCAACAGGTGCTATGGTACTTGCAGACAGAGGATTATGCTGTATCGATGAATTCGATAAAATGTCTGCAGAGCACCAGGTTAGTCTTTAACTATCGTCATTATAGAACACACAATTACACATAGTCAACTAAAGATATTCAGAAAAATGAAATGAAGTATTTGCTGATATTTATAAAATGTATCATCAGTCTCTACTTGAAGCTATGGAGCAACAGTGTGTTTCAGTTGCCAAGGCAGGACTGGTAGCAAGTTTATCGGCTCAAACAACTGTTTTAGCAGCAGCAAACCCTGTTGGCGGCCATTACAAGTATCTATTACTTTTAAGGATTTCAATTCTCAGTTATTACTAATTTTTGCTATAAAACTTAAGCCATTTTGTTGGTAGGGATTTCTAAATTGATCGTTTATTTTGGTTGCAGTCGGGCAAAAACTGTGAATGAGAACTTGAAAATAAATTCTGCTTTGTTATCACGATTTGATTTGGTTTTCATATTGCTTGATAAGCCTGATGAGTTACTTGACAAAAGAGTTTCAGAACACATTATGTCTGTAAGTCAAATTGTAGCTCTGTTTTGACTTCTGATGCAATAATTAGACCAAAAATCTCACAAAAATTACAGGGGTGCTCACAGAACCAGGATGTAATATGTTGTTGTTCATATTGCAGCTGCATGCTGGCAATGTCGATAATTCACAAGCTGCGAGAAAACTTGCAAGTGCGTTCATATACTTGTAAATCTCTTTACTCCGTGGATTATCTAAATGTAAAAACTGATTCACTGTAAGTTATGCAGATTCTCAAAGTGTTAACTGCATAGATCTGAATGTAAAGAGTGGTTCATTAGTCTCACGGTTGAGACTTGATCCCAGGAAGGACCGTGATTTTGTTCCACTGCCTAGTCCTCTTCTCCGAAAATACATCGCATATGCAAGAACTTATGTCTTTCCAAGGTGTACTAATTTACCATTGTAATTAGAGTTGGAAAAATGGGAGGTTCAGGCCGGCTAACAGGTCAAAACGGATCATTGTTTGTCCTTTCTGAAAGGCAACCCGACCTTGAAACAGATTTTGAATAATGTAAAAAGAATATAGTGCAGTAAAACTTTTTGGGTAAAATATAGTGCAGTAAAACTCAAATGTGATGAAAAAAGTTATATTAATTCATTAATTTTTCAACTTTTTGAATAAAGGAGAAACCATTGCTTTCACTATTTTCAGTTTATTTTACCTATTAGACCTTCAGATATTAGGTAATCTGAATCTGAATAGGCCCATTCATAAGTAAATGGGTCGAAAGTGCCACCTCTATTTCTAATGCATCAAATCTATTTTTTCCAGGTTTTTGCTAAATATCTGTTTGCATATTAGAGCCTTTTAACGTAATATTTTGTGATATTAGGATGTCAAGACCAGCAGCTAAGATCCTGCAGGAGTTCTATTTGAAACTCAGAGACCGGAATACTTCTGCTGATGGCACACCGATAACTGCAAGACAATTAGAAAGTCTGGTAAGGCTGGCACAAGCTCGAGCTAGGGTTGAGTTGAGAGAAGAAATAACTGTTGAAGATGCTGAGGTAAGTTCATCTAGTACAATGCAAGCTTAAATATGATCGATCTAAACAGGGCCGGAAAATGAAATTTGGAGACCCCATATGAATTGAAGACAACAACGGAAATAATTTCTTACAACTCTACTAATTCAAACTCTTACTTGATTAAACAAAAACTTACCCTTATCTTAAAAGTTGATAGGAGTTGTCAATTTCATTTTTCATTGAATAGTGTCATTCTACAAACATTTTGTGAAGCAAAATTATTAAAATAAATGTGGATTTTTATAATAATTTATTAGAGTATGCTAATATATAACTATAAATTTTTAAAAATTGGTGGCCCTGTGCGGTCTTTCCTACTGCACATGCTAAGATCCTCCGTTGAATCTAAATTATATTAATTCAAGCATCTATATTATAAAAAAAAAAGGACAAAGAAGGGCACCCTGTTCCCGGAACCACATTGGATCCCCATCATGACCTCCCCGTAAGGTTTTTGATGCCGGTGAAATACCTTCACTTAATATCTACATGATTTGAGCATCCCTAAGGATCGAACCCGCATCTCTCAACTTCACATGCTGCATTGATAACAGATACCACTCCATCTATTGATGGATTGGTCATCTATATTATCTTTATGTGCAACTATATTAGTCACACGCCATTAGATATTTCCCACTTGTATGGCTGATATGACATGCATACATGTTAATGCTGAATATGACCAAATCTTTCATATCGAGAATCCGTAACATCAATGTGTTGTGTTATAATTTTGTGCATTAAGAAATTGCAGTGTTTGAATCTACCTGCCTATGAGTAAAAGTAGTTAATGGTAGCTAAATGTCCATTAAGGATCTACATTTTAGGCTACCTACATAATCTTCCAAACTTTTTGGTTAAGTTATATATGTTACAGGATGTTGTTGAAATAATGAAGGAATCCTTGTATGACAAGTACGTTGATGAGCATGGATGTGTGGATTTTGGTCGAGCTGGCGGGATGAGTCGTCCGAAAGAAGCCAAGCGATTCTTAAGTGCACTTAACAAGCAATCAGAGCTGGAACAGAAAGATTGCTTTTCTATATCGGTAAACAACTTTAATTTACTAACGATAAATTTTTGGTTGGTGATTATTATCCATTAGAATGGAGTAATTGACAATATTCTTACTTTATCAGGAAATATACAGTTTGGCAGATAGGATTGGGTTAAGAGTCCCCGATGTTGACACATTTGTGGATAATCTAAACAGCGTTGGCTATCTACTTAAAAAGGGCCCGAAAACATATCAGGTGTTATCCTCAACTTATACCAGGAGTCAATCATCCAGATCAAAGTGTTGACGTTTGTGGTCTCGACTAGTTGGATATCTCTTTATTGATTAGCTCAGGTTAGTAACTTCCCCTTCACGGTCTTTAGAAGTTCCTTTCCATACCATAATTAAACAATGCTATATACCAAAGGACTTGCTGGTTGTGTGCAAATATAAATTTGGTTATTGGTTTGCAATCCTTTCATTCAGGCTAAGCTCCGTGGCACCAAAGGCAAGATCAACCATTTCTCACAGCTTTGCTAATATTAGTGATTCTCTTTCTGAAAATGAGAATCACTGTGTAAAATATAAGAAAAGCTAATTATCTTCTATTTGATTAGTTTTACCTTGTTAGACTTTAGCAAGTCTTCAAAAGAGGTCAGCAGAAGCAGAACGTAATGGTATTCGTTAAGCAACATTGTACATTTGTAATTTCTAATGCAATATTTTCAGGTTATTACTGCAAGTCTGCAACATCACATGATCTTACTCTTCCTTATAAAATACAGATTAAATTAATTACATTTATATAAGCTTTCAAAATGTGCTATTACATAGAACAGTATACATGCTATATATTTAAGTAACCAAATGGTGATATATTTAAATTACAAGACATCTTTATATAGGAATAGGTAACTTGATGATCAAGTTAAACTAATCCTATTAGGAAACAAAATATTAGGTAACTATACCAAATCTCTAACCTCTTATTAATTAATAATTGCAACAATTACATGGCAGTAGGACCCTCTGAATCCTCCAACTTAAATCAAAAGTTGAAACATTTGCCTGTTCTTGTTCCCACACAACCAATTTTCACTGTAATTGTGACCAGTTTAATGTTTTAGCAATGTTAGGTAAAATACTATGTTGTATGTATTAGAAAGTTGTGCTAGCTTCACTTTACAAATCTTACTACAGGGAACATATTTACTACCGACAAAAACCTCAAACCCCATATGGAAAAGACTAAAAGCTATTTGCGGTAGCAACAAATAAATCGAAAATTTCAGAGTCCGATGCATCCATATGGAACTAAGTTATCCCAAAAGCTGGTTTTAAATATTTTTTCCTAGCATCCATACATAAAGTTAGATAGATTTTAAGTCTAGGCTTTTAACCTAACAAATGGGAAGCCTACTTAGGAAATACCTCATGATGTATACTTTACAACCAATAGATAACTTAACCACCCAAAGGTTTACACACATTACGATTAAAATAAGGTCATCTGAAAAGCTACTCTCTGCCTTGCATCTGCACCATTAAATGTTGAGACTGCCGCTGTCAAGTTTTATAAAACTGAAGTTAGGAATCATCATTTCACCAAGCGCACAAGTGCGCACAAATACCACAAGCATACATGCACACATACATAAATAGGAATAGCGAGTACCTGTGCGTTGCCATAATTCAGACCCTGTGAATACAAACCTTGAGTAGCAAGCTGCAGAAATGTAGGAAAATGCTAATTACTAAATTAGACAACACCAAAATATCAGATTTAGGTTTGATAATTAGCATTAAGGCTCCACCTTGTTTTTTTATAAGTATTGATTGCAGTACTCAACCTGTGCATTATGATCGCCGTCTTTCCTAGCAGATCCATCCAAACCCTTTCCAGATCCCTTGGTGTCGCCCTTAAACAAGAGTCAATACGAATCAATTGTCTCATAAAATAGTAATAAATCAATATACTTAATGTAAAATAAATCATTAAACTTCACTAACCTCCATCTGCAATAGCAACCCGGTCAGGAATGGTAAGAAGTAGAAACATTAATTCGTCAGTAAAATTACTATACAAAGAGCTATTATAAATTTATAAGTGTAAATAAAGAGATGTTCAGAGGTGTCAATTTCAACTCATTCACTCATGAATGGATCGATTCAGTTTATGCTTTAACTCTAACGGGTCAAATAGCTAAAATGACAAATAGCCTATAACATTTTGATCCACATGAGAAATTTCAGAAAGTTAGTTTGGAGTAATATAATTTTGTAATCATATTTGACACAATAGTTAATAATGAAAATTTAAAATTTTGGACAAAAGTGTCTAGTGTCAAAACTAGCTTGTTTTGACACAAATCAAGTTTACATTTTTTGACCAGCTACCCAACCTGCCATTTTGCCACCTCAATATATGAAATCTCCGAACAACTCGGGAAGAAACGTTACCTCTCTATATCTATTCAAGTATACTTTGAGTGGCTCAATATAATCTTCAAACCCCAGGGTTGCCATTGCCCATAGCAGATCATCACCATTAATGGTTTTCCTCTTTTCCTTTTGACACTTATCACTTGCCCTAAACATTCCACAGTCCAGGCAACCAATTAAACATTAATAACCACATAAACTCATAAAGCATGCACACAACACCCAATACTCATCAATACAATTTGAATGCACTAAAAAGAATCACATTTTCACATCCTAAAACCTAGAAACACAAGGTTTTCTTGAATAATTGGGACACTTGTTGCTTTTATAATACCATAACAGTTCGGGCATATCTAAATGCTAGCTATTTTATGTTCATATATTTCACCTTTTTGAGAACAATAGAAGGTGCTTTTATGTTATGTAAACTGTAAAGGGTACATACTTACATTATACCTTTTGTTTTCCGGATAATAAAGGTTACGTCATACTATATATCTTACTATGGCAGTTTAATTGGTTGTAAAAAACATGGAAAATACAAACATGTTCATATTGGACTTAAACGGGAGAAATGAGAAATTCACTTTTCAATTTTATCACACTGTTTTTAAAAGAATTATTTTTATTATTTTCAACTATTCTGCTTTGCATAAGTGAAAAATAAAAATATATTCATATTTGTAGTTCTCTGCAGATAAAATTCAAGATGTCATTTTCTTGAAAAGTGAAACTAGAAAAAATAAATTTATAACTTAACGCACCTAAGAGCACACGGTTTGGCATCAATACCACACCGTGATTAAAATATCATGCCTTGGTGCCACTCTGCCTTTGGCATGGTGGTCGCTGTGGATTGTGCGTATTTTGTTTTTTTAACTACTGAAATTTCAATGCGGCCTATGGGTAAAAAGTGTTCCGGTGTGTTTTCAATGTGGTGTTGACTTGACAAGTTTTTCAGCGTGGCTCTTGTGGCCACATCGACAGAGTGCTTTAAGGGTTTCACATAGGGTTTCAATGTGTATATATATATATATATATATAGAGAGAGAGAGAGAGAGAGAGACATACTCGCTGGTGATGAAGCTGATGAACTCAGAAACACACTCTTGAAGAGTGTCTTTAGCATCTTTAGCAATCTTTCCATTTGGGGGCAACCCTTTCTTCATGATCCGGCTTATATTGGCAATAGGCAAGAACCTGTCTTGTTCTCGAACGTTAGCTGATCTTGGGCTCAGATCCCCCCCACTCTCACCACCACCTGGACTTGTTGGACCACCTTCTGCCATTCAAGCCCACCCACCCCTGTATTCCAAAAACCATAACAACATTTTTACATATAATACCCACACACACACAAAAAAAAAAGAAACAAGATTCACAAACATAACATTTGATATTAAATTTGAGTGTCAAAGAGTAGAAATTAAAAACTTACTACCAAATTTGTAAAAATGGGCGCGAGAGAGAAAGGGTGTGTGTGTGTGATCGGACGTTGGAGAGAACACAGGAGGGTTGTATCAACACCGTTGGTTTGGTTTGATGCTTTTTGGGGGTTTGTGGTGTGTTTTTGTTCTGACACTGTCCCGTTGTGTGAAAGTGATTGATCAATGGGAAGTTACCACGTGGTACACGTGGATCTTAGTGCGTTTGTAGCTTTCTAATACCGTACTACTTTTTCTTTAATGCATATTAGGTTTGTTTGGTACGAGTAAAAGTGTAAAACCATCAATAACGGGTCGGTGGTGGACATAAGTGACCCCGACCCCCCTAGGTGAAGGGTTAACGTGAAGGGCCCGGTGAAAGTGAAAAAGGTGTAGCCACAATCAGGATGAAGGCGGCCGTTGTTTCCATCACCTAATGAGAACGAGGAAGGTCGCCGAAAGCCTTGACATTGCTGGAAATAGTTGTCGGAGGTGGAGTTTTCGACCAACTCATAAGATCTGAAGTTGAAACGCGGTTCGGTTTTTGGTTTTAGGTACAAACCGGCCCAAATCGAGTCGTGAACACCCCTAGTAACAAGAAGTCTTAGACTTAAAATCTTTATAAGTAAATATTTTGTGGTGACAAGTGACAATGATATATTTGGAAATGATTATAGAAATATATTTGAGAGTGACCACAGGTATTTAATTTCTACTTATGATGGGTCTGAGTGAGTTTTTTTCTCTAGATTCCTGAGTGATAAAGGTTTCTCATCGAGAGGTTTAAATTGAAGATTTATTCTGCGAGGGGGCTCTTTAGCGCGGACATGGTTAAGACAACGTTTGTTATACCTCCGGACATTCGTGAGTAATTCACACCTTTCAAAAAAAAAAAAAAATGCCCTTCACCTTTAAACATCTCTACTTGATATACCTATAATACCTTTAATAAAATTAATTTACAACATCTACCTCTTAACTCCTAGAATAACTATATTATCACATTTTACATCAATTACTACACTACTCGCCGCCGCCGCCACTACCAGTCGCAACCACCACACTGCCGCCACCATCATCACCGCCGTATCGCGCGGATATCCATGTAATCCTTATTAAACCGCCTATATTTAAATGAAAAATATTCATCTTCTTGAATAACTCGAACACAAAAAAATTCATTCATTTTTAATGAATAATATTTCAGAACAATTAAATGTATAAATATAAATAAACGAATAAAAGTTAACAAGATGTTAGATATTTAATACAACGATATAAAACTACCACTATAAGAATTACAACTTTAGAAACGTATTCGGTTTTAAAACATATTAGTTTCAAAAGTGTTGGTATGAATTCGCTTACTTTAACGTAGCACCAAAACGCTTTTGTGTCACTCGTGCAAACGCAGTATGTATATTTTAATAGAATTTGAATATAACTCGACTTGAGAAAAAATATATTTCAATTTATTTTTTTTGCATTACAATTGTGAAAATAAATGTCATAAAAAAGACTCTATTCAAAGCGTTGAGTTTTATTATCGAAATACTAACGATCATCTTGCTTTTATGTTACAAGTGTAAACGGATGAGGGTTTTTTTTGGGTAACCCGGGGATAGTGAGTCATTTTTTGACTCAAATGTAGCGGTCTAACCGGGTTTCTTTTATCCAGGACCGGTTCTAATCATTTTTCCGGCCACCTATAAGTTATTTGTCCAAGACTGGATTCGAATTTGACACCTTTTCTGAGGAAAGAATACTCTTTATTATTAAAACACCAAGTGATGTTACAAGTGTGATATTTAAATTTTCTACTTTTTATTTTATAAGCTTGGCATATTAATGAAGCCAAAAATATTCTTTTAAATATGTTTTGTCTTTGAAGCTATTTTGACCAAGTTTGTTGTTGAAACAATGCTAACATATTTTAGGACACAGCAATTGAGTTTCGTTATGATATCATTTGGATTGTTTGCAACCTATGTGAATTGACAACAATCACAACAAAATTATACACTAATAATTTATGATCGTAACTTATAAATGCTTATCATAAAACTTGTTGCCCATTCTCTGGCTAATATTTGGTTCATGTCTAACAAGAGCCTATAAATTAGGCCAAAAATCGCAACAAATACCTAAAAGAAGATACTTATCCCCACTAATTTTTTTGCACATTGTTATGTAAAATTATAAGAAAACAAACAAATTTTGATGGTATTATCTATAATCAAAATTAAAATATTATAAGTCCATAGATGCTCATAGATTTATTTCATGTGTTTGGATTTTTATTATTTTTGGTAATTAAAATGAGTTCCGCTAATAACAACCTGAACGGTTGTTGGAGAAGTCAGAATGCATTCGTGTTGGATGTGTGGTGGACTCGTTTTAGTCTCTACCACGAGCACACACCACTATGTGTGACTCGTGATGAATGTGTGGTGGGTGGATCTATGGTGGCAACCATGAGCAAATTTAAAAGGTGTTTTTTATTTCCTCTCTCATAAGTAATATAAAATTAAAAGATAAGTGAGTCCCAGATTGGTGGTTGGTTAGTAATGTATTAGAAATGTTGTAAGAGTGAACGCAACACCACTACGAACCATTCGTATTCGACTCGTATTCCCTACTACCACAAGTCAACACCGCTAGGCGTGACTCGTGGTCCACTCGTTATCGGCCCATTCGTGTTGGTGAATACGGTTTGATTTGTGTGTGTTTTTTTTTAACATGTATTAAAAGTGTAAAATTAAAAAAAAAATAAAAAAATGGTGGGTCCAACACTAGTAGTGGCTTTGATGATGTTTTAAGGGATTAGTGGTGGGGGAAGATTTTCTGATGTGGCGCTAACGTGAAGGGTTGTAAAAATCGGCCGATCCAGCCGATTTCCTAGAATTGTAACAGGATCGGTGGTCTCACGGGTTAGAGTTAGCGAGATTGGACTAATACTCGGTCAGCAGTGGCCAGTGGTCAACAACGGTCAATGGTCAAAGCTGGTCAGATCGGCCTCAAAATAGGTCAATGGTGGCTGTGTTGCAGTGGTGGAAGAAAAGTGAGTAGAAGATGATTAGGGTTAGGGTTTCATGATTTTTATATATATATATTGATGTGTGAAATCTAGTTTAAAAATTTATAACAAGACGCTATCTGACTACAACACACTCTCGGGCAGTGTACCCGTTCGTGTATAGTATAGCTAACTGGAAAGACCAGGATCGAAAAAAAGAACTGAATGTATAAACTCAAGGTTGGTAAAATATGAATCAAGAAAAGTTTGGATGTGACCGAGTTGTCACTTTGCTTTTAAAACTAAATATTTTGACAAATAAAGATAATTTACTCAACCGATTTTAGCAAGAGTAACGAAAATATGATTAAGTTGTAGACAGTGAATAAAAAGCCATCTATATTGAATCCGATCCACAGGAAGTATAGGTTGCATATAAAGTTAAACACAAATTCGTTAATGTTGGTAATAATAATCGTGACAAAATGGGACACAAACGGGTACCACCAACGTTTGTAAAACTATTTTAACCACCTAATCAACTTATTCCGGTGCAATAACCGGTACCACCAATGTCACTACAGCTTCGCAAGTCAATTAGTTTGTTTGATTATTTAAATAACAATAATGTCTATGTGAATAAAACGTGGTACCACCAACCGTTAATTTCACTTAACAAATCTCTTTCTATTAAACTTGTATCATTCACTATCATACCATGACTTAGCGCTAATTGTTCGTAAACAAACAACTAAAATAACACAAGCATTCAACTAGTACCACTAACGAAGAACACATATATCACCAAGAACACAAGAATAAGTATAAGAAATTAATTCATTAAGAACTCGACAAAACGTTAAGTTGAACCAACTTGAATTCAAAAGATTATGCAACCATAACTAATTGTTTCATTTCATCTTTATAGATGTAAATAAACTTAGTTACTCATAGTGGAAATTACTAAATATTCAATAAAAGAGAAAAACATAATGTACCAAATAACGAGGATAATCCAAATGGAAGCCACAAATGATAATGGAATCACTAAACAATAGCCAAAAATATCTTCAAGTCTTCAAGGTAGTTGAAATAGTGAAAAACCCTTGAAAATGCTCTAAAAACGGCTGAGAAAAAAGTGGGTGTCCAAAGTTAAGGTTATGGCAAAGTGGTGGATGGTATTTATATCAGGAGAGAGAAAAAGCTGGCATGTTAGACAAATATCGCGACGCGAGTAGTGATGGTCGAGCCGCGAATTGTGTAAGTCTTCGAGTCGTCCGGATCAGAGAGTATACTCGCGTCGCGATACACCTTGCTCGCGTCGCGAGTTATTGCTGAAACTAGGATTTCCTCTTCGTTCTTCATCACGATTCATCCGTAAGTGCCTTTGGACAATTCCTAAGCCAATTTCTACTGTTTCCAAGCGATCTACCTGCTATGGACCTGAAACCACTAGGATATACCATAAAGCACCACAAAACAAGTATAAACCAACTATAAACGTGTACAAAAACGTCCAAAAGAAGTGTGAGAAATATGTATATATTGAGCCACATCAATTACCATCAAAAATAGTATTGGTGATGAAAATAGATAAATATGGTAACAATTAATACAATGGAGTTTTTAATATAGGAGTTTAATTATATTAGGTATCTAAATCTATATATTAATTAATTAAAAAACTTAGTTATTTATCATATCTAAAAAAATAGGATTATTGAATATAAAATTAAAAGAACACGTGTCGCTCAAATAAAGTGTCACGTGTTGATTAAATAATGTATGAATCCTGTTTTAGTATTTTGGTAGATATGAGAGAAAAGAGGACTAACCAAGACTTTGAGGAGAATAAAAGAGATGAGAAAAGAGGAAAACTAAAACGACCTCAAACTCCATATCGAATGAATCTAGATATTGAGTCAAAACACCGGTTTGCTAACGATACCTCTTATCTTCTTCTTCCCAAGCCATATAATGATGATTATGACGATGATGATCTTTTCGCCAATTTTTCTTATGATGGTGCGATCTTACTCAAAGAGAAGTCGTGCTGATAACGTGTTGTAAAACAACGACATAATAGCATAATATATTTAGAATAAAATATAGAACATTAACAAACAAAACAAGAGAATGAAGATTAAGAGAGTTCTTTTATTGATATGATTAGAATTATACAATGGCCACTATTTATAGGGCTCTTAGTAACATTATGTACATAAATGTGATATAGGTTAAAAAAAGATGGATAGTCACCTAATAAATAAAAACTACATTTATAACATTGTAGCTAATTAGTTTTTTTTTTGAAAGGTGAATTTTGCTTGATCTTCATGTCGCGATTTGACAGCGAGAGGTCTAGCATACGTTGTCTTAACCAGGTCCGCACTAGAGAGCTCTCTCAAAGCAAAAATGCATATTTCAAATACCCGATGGGGGGAAAACCCCCTACTAATCTGTTCGGATGCACGATAATTAATAGGGGTAAACCCTGCCCCCTCAGACTTGAACCTGGGTCTCCCTGGATCCAAGCCCTCATGGAGAAAGTTGGCCTAGGTGGGGATTGAACTTGGGATCTCTCAGTCACCAAAGGGATGCCAAGCCACTAGACCAACTCATCATTGATTAGCTAATTAGTTAATAGTTAATATTATACTTTTGTCTTTGGTTTTTTTCCTTTTAAATTTTATTTTAATTCTTCTTTTTTTCTTGATTTTTTTTTTAGTTTTACAAGATTATTTTGTAGTTAATTAACTAATAGTTAATATTATATTCTTGTTTTTGGTTTTTTGCCTTTTAAATTTTCTTTTGATTTTTATTTTGTTTGGATTTGGTTCTTTTTGTGATTTTTTGTTTAAATTTATTTTTCTTTTTGTTCTTTTTTGTTTTGATCTTTGTTTTTCATATGTTTTGATTTTTTGGGGTCATACTTAAGACTCATGCCTATAAACAGTTACAACTCGCAAAACCATATATATTTAACAGACTAAATATTAAATAAACTGCGCTTGGATGGAGGGACAAGTTTTGAATGTAGTTGTGGTATTGTCCTTAAATAAAAAATTGTTTTTATTTTCTTTTTCGGGGTTTTTTTAAAACATTATATTTTACAAAATTATAAAAGAAAACGCACAAAAACGATAATTGTGTTTGTACAACGCGGGGCTTTGAACTCTCTAGTTATATTAATAGTAAATGAAGTGAATAGTGAAGCATGTTGCCTAACAGCCTGCTGTGCAGTTGCCTGCTTGATTCTCTTTCCTTTTTCGTTTCTAGCTATCTGCTAGGCTGCATGTTTCAATATTTTTATTGTACAAAAAACATAACCTATTTCAGATTGCAAATCTTTTTGTGTTATTGTTGTGTTGTTTTTAAATACACATAAATTCATTCAATAATATGTATGGCTTATACAAGGAGCGAAAATATTAAATACGAGAATAACAGGTAATTCGATTACCTTAATTTTTTTCATTTTGCTAGAGAGAATGAAGAAAGTAAATAAACCAAATTTGTATCTCATTTTAATTATTTGGTAGACTTTGTTTCTTTGATTTTCTTGACTGGGGAACAAGGCACGCCAACAAAGCCCATCTCCCTTTTAATTTTACTGGGCCGAGAACCATGAAAAAAGATACATATGTTTCTTTGTTTTGTCATTGGTCCGAATGTCCGATGGAACTTGGAAGGAAGACAAAAGAAAACCCTCATTAACTAGTTTTAAATTTGTGGATAGGAAAATTATTCAATATTGCTTCAAAGATCAGTATATATATAATGAAAATTTATTTATGTTGATGTGTATAAAAAAAATAATTGTATACTAAATAATTTGAGGTTATTGAGTTTTAAGATACAATGCCTCTTATGAATACACACTAGACGAATGTCCGCGCGATGCGACGGTGATGGTGGTGGCGGTGGTGGTGACTGGTGGTGGTGGTAGCGCCGTCGAGTAGTGTAGGCTATTGATATAAATGTTATTTATGTAAAATGGGGCAGTGTAGTTATTTTAGGAGTTAAGGGGTTGATATTGTAAATTAATTTCATTAAGGATATTATGAATATATCAAGTGAAGATTTTAAAATAATAAGTAAATGAGAGGGTATTTTAGGTAGTTCAAAGTTGTAATTTGAGGGAAAAAAAAGGAAGAAGGGGGGGGGGGGGTAATGCTTTATATAGTAGTATAGATGAGAGCGTACTTGGTTATATGATCAATATTTTATTGAATAATTTTGCACATATAAAATAAAATGTGATTTTCTTGTAATACTATGTTTTCTTGATAATAAAGTATGCATTTATCATAAAATGCCGAAGGACTACTTTGAAAATACAACTGAAAATTGAACTACATCAACATTGTAACACCTAAGAAAATGATTAAGAAGCATTTAACCCAAAATGGATTTGGACAAAGATATACCATGACAAACCAAACTACTTAGACCCATTAAGTTTGGAGTTAATATTTGCATTATTTGCCTCCTAACCATGATGAAGTTGCATGCCTTATTATATCAACTATTCCTCTAATCCTCTCCAAAGATAGATGTCCAGAACTCTTGCTACAAACACTTCATCCAATGTGAGTGAGGGCTCCTGTAGCTAAGGGTACAAGTGATGGAGCGTCACGTACAACTCGCTAATGCACACCCGACCCTGTAGCAATACACTGTAGCAATACACTGTAGCATTACACTTTAGCGACACTGTAGCGGTCCTGTAGCGACACTGTATCGTCAGTATTTTATTTTATTTTTTCTTTTTTTTTCCTACAAATTTTTTTGTCTTTTTTTTTTTTAATAGTTTTGAACCTTGTTTTTTTCCTTAAACTTTTATATATTGTTTATACATTTATTTATTGTAGTTTGGTTGTAACTATTGATTTTTCCCTTAAACTTTTAATGGTTTTATTATATATATATATATATATATATATATATAAGTAACTTTCCTTTGTGAGGGAAAGTTACTATATATAATTGTACAATCTTTTAAGCCTAGCGTAAATTCCTATTTACTTTCTAAATCGTTTACTTAAAAAAATAAATCTACAACTTTATGTGTAACAAACGTGCTCCGCGGCAACGCGCGGGTAAAAAACTTGTTTAGAATAATGGATAACAATCAAAATCCATTCATAAAGAAGATAACAAATTAACGATCCAAATATTGAAAATATAGTTTACAACTTCAAAAGTTGTATTTATTTTCGTTCAAATAGATTAAAATAATAACAATTTAAATATCTATTTTTTTTTCTTGCTGCTGCTGGCTGACATCTTCATCATACCAACTAACTCTATTTTGAATAAGGTAAGTAAAAATCGTGACATTACTTATAATTTTGTAAACCCTAATTAAAAAAGTAATTTATTAGTTGCAATTATGTATTGGAAATTAATTTATTAGTTGTTTTTTGTTGTTGTCTATTGCAATTTGTCAATTATGTAATTTATATTAGTTTGATATAGGTGAAAAATTAAGGGGAAATAAACCTAATATAGAATCTTATGAGGCGTTTGGTTTCAGAATGTATGGGAATTTGGTGGAATGAATTTTTAATTTTTTTTTTTATGTTAGGTGAACATAGAAAAT